>JAUYWH010000009.1:14310741-14350663 GCA_034779795.1 Ctenopoma multispine | reverse complement strand
TTGTAATCTGATTAGGAATATTTCATTTTGTTGTTTGTTGTTTTTTTCCCCCCTTGAGCGGTTGCCACCTTATCGTAATCAGGATGTTTGCCTGCCTCAGTGACTCTAAGAGCTACATCAGCAGAAGCTTAGCCGTCAGGTGGGACGCAAAGTGCAATTCGATTACATGATGAAAAGGTATTCAGAGCACCCCCGCCCCCACCCCTTTCCCGCCTCTGTCGACATGATATGCCCCCTTCACATTTCTGTCTGCCCCCTCATATATGCCTGTCTAGAACCGGGCCTGGTTGCAGTGCACCTGGAATGTAACCTCTAGGCTCAAGCAAGCTAATGTTGTCCACTGATGAATTCAGTTATCTGGATATGCTAACAGTTGTGGTTAACATTGCAGCTCCATGTTTTGGCATATGGACAAATCCAAAGCTTGACAGACCTGCTGTTCCTAGTTACGGTTGCTAAGCTGTGATTGGACAGTCACTGCTCAGGGGATGGATTTAGCAAACAGTTCGCCACTTCTTTGATAAATCTCTACTTAATCCTGTGCTTCTGAATGTGCCAGAGAGCAATTTGAGACTGTTCACTTGCCAACAAAGATAAAAACAGCTTTCTCCTATGTTTACAAAAAAAAAAAAAAAAGCATTGATCACCCAAGAGCCACCACCATCACTGCAATAACTAGATGACTTGTGTATCTCTTCGTATTCACTGGCAGGCGCCTGAACACTGAATGAAGCTTTTACTTCCTTTAAATATGCTACAGTGGTCACTCCTTGTAGCCTGGCTTTTAAAAGCTTTAAGTGTCTGCCATCTGATCCAGGATAGCCCCCAGCCTTAAAAGGCCTAATGTAGTCTGCCCGCTTGCCCACTCTGTTGAGAGTGCATGCGCGTCTGTGTTTATGTGAGAGTTTTTGTGTATCCTTTCACTCTCCCAGGACTCACGTGTTTCTCCACATTGCAGTCTCGGAAACTAATGACTCAGGCTGCTCAGACATTTACAGCCTTTTCTCCGTCAGTATGCTAGTCATCAGACACTTGAGTTCTGTTTGCAAATACACTCACTGGCCACTTTATTGATTTACTTTATTCGTTTATATAAATGGGGTGGACAAAACATTAGAAACACTTCTTAATAATGTGCACTCCAGTACAACTCCACCACCCACGACGACAACAAAAACGAAAAAGAAAAAAAAGAAATTATAACCTTTTAAAAGTAAAATTAGTGGCAGAGCTGATGTATTGATTTGCCATAGATTGTGCCTAATCGGTGTATTGTTTTGTACAATAAATAATAAGATTTAGGAACAGTGGCTTTTTATTGGTCCACATTTCATTTTTGCACTCATTATTTTATTGACATTTAGTCCTGAAGTGATCTCAAATCCATTGGGATAAATGAGAGTTAAGTATTAACTCGTGTCTATGAAAAGTCAGGTCTTAATCCAAGTCAAAGGTAAATCCGAAGTTCCTATTAGACCATGCCATATTTTCTGGTGGAATTGGTAGATATAACCTGGAGAGTGAATGAATGAATAAAATATTTAAAATATAAATAATTAAGACATTTTAATTTATGTATTTATTTGCTTCCACAGTGAGTAAGTGGTGTTTAATGTGTTGCTTAATGATCTCAGCTGACTCTGCCCCCAAGAAATATGGAAAACTGCCATTAATGATCAAAATGTCACCAAAATTGTATGTCCTCTAAAGTAAAACTACTGCAAGCTAGAATAAATTTAATTATTGAGTCATAGAGGATGCTTGTGCCAAATGTGAAGAAACTCCCTCAAGTTATTTATTAAATATCATGTTCATAAAAATGGTACGGACAGACAACCCAAAAACATGATGCCTCTGGTCATGGCGTAGTTAGCTAGGTAATTTCACCTTAATAAATACATAAAACACCAACAGAACTGTAAGTAAATGAAGAAAAATACACCACACAGGTTACAAGGATCATGAGAAATGAGGAGCGGAGGACACATGTTGACTTGACCGAGTCAAGACAGAAAATTGAACTTGTTAATGACATTAATGAAGGAGCAAATCTTCCACGCACTGGTTCCCTTCAAAAGCAGCCCATTAGTTGCCATTAGCCAAGCCTCTGTGTCTCTCTTATCTGTTGTTAGGGGCCATTCGTCAGTCACCACAGCTATTGGTCTGTTTATTGGAGATGATAATTCATCTGTGAAGCAATGTAATACTGCTATATGTTTCAATTTTGGATTAGCTGCCTACTGGAACAAATACACATATCGCATCTCATTAAACAGACAAATAATTGTCTCTGGAGCAATAAGGAGCAATATGTTCAGTGGAAATAATGATGATGTGATGAGATGATGAATTCAAAAAAGAGATTTTAATACACACAATTTTCAATTGAATAAATAAAACTGAACTGATTCGGAGCAAAACAGTTTTATTTAAAACACTGATTATTACTTGGATCTTAAAAATAAAACAGAAACAACTGTTCCTCATTTGAGTCTGTGGAGATTTAGCCAGACAGCAGTCCAACAGAGAGAGCTCAACACCTCTATTTCAGCAATTAATGACTTTTTTCTGTAATTGATTTCCTGTTTTGCTAATAAGTCCTGAGATTGGTTTCATTGTGTTTCATTTTTTGTCCAAAATTTGGGTGATAAAGCCTCATGTAAGTTTTTCTTTGCTTTTTTCATGCTATCTTAGCCTTATCTCTTACTACCTGATGATTAGAGGGGTAATTACTTGGCTCAAATGAATCTCTAAGCTTGAGCTAATTACATTCTTTTCAACCGATCCTTTTTTCCTTTTTTTTCCCCCTTCCCTGCTCCACATCAGGGCCTCCTTTCTTGTCTGAGGTAACTGTCTCAGTTGGCATGAATCACATTGTGATGCTTTCTAAACCACACAGGTGCTGAGAGACACCCTTTAGTTTGTGTATTATTATACATCTTTTCTTCTCTCACTGACGTCTGGTGGCAACGTTTTGCCTTGTAACCAGTGAACTGCTGTGCGTGGCGTGGGATGTTGGGCTTTTCTTGTGATCACTTTTCACACTTTCCTTACATGGTAGTTATCTTACCTTGGTCGAGATCAAGGTGCTGGCTGCTCAGGTTTTCCTGTACTTGTTTTACATTAGGTATATTCTCCATTGGCGCTGCCTCCAGAGGAGTCGATGTGGTAGGCGATCCGGGCTTAATCTGCAGATGTGGCCAAACCACCTTAGTAGTTAAAGTTCTTTTACTGTTGGTTGTTGCTCGCACCTTGACCGGATGATCTTGCAGAATAATGTGAAGATTCTGGCACAGCCAGCATACTTGGTATACTTCAAAGTATACATACACAAACTAGAAATACACAGTCGCTAATAAACAATGCACATTTGCAATATGTGCTTATATAGACTGTCTGTCGTATGGATCCAGCAGCCTGTAGTCATGCGCTCTTTCCATCCTTTCTTCCCATGGTACAGTCATTTTAAGGAACACCACAGAATAGTGTCTTGCCTAAGTTGAGTGTTTAATTTCATTTGGGAATTTAAATTTTTTTACAGACCCACTTTCATATAGTAGTTGGCCGCCACCTTAAGTTGCTTCGTGAGCTGTACAAACCAATAGCAAAGAAACTCCTCGGGACCAAGAGCCACCTCCTCAAAAACGGCAAATTCTCAACACCAAGGTCTTTACGATTGTTAAGGGCAAAAGGATAAACAGCTCATTGTATACACTCATATGGGAGAGATTGTTCATTCATGCCAAAGCGAACCTTTCAGTTGCTGCACACAATGAGAAAAAACACTTTCAAACTAATTTTTTTCTTTGCTTATCTTAAAGTGACATTATAATAGGACTAGTATATGCACAAAGGCTGTATTTCCATTCTGCAGCAAAGAGCTTCTACACTGATTATTTTCTCTCTCTCTTTGCCTGCCTCAGAACGACATTATTCAGCTAAGTGTATTGCTATTCTGAAGATTGATTACAAAGCCTAAATGATAGGCTTTTATCATAAGCTGAGGATATGGCAGAGATACGAACATAAGCATCATGGGCTTCCTTGGTGCCAGCCCAGCTCACGAGGCTTCCCTGTCTTGCTGCATGCAGCAGATATTGGAGATTTATGATAGAGATTGTCTCTTTAATCTGGTTGTTTATGTCCAGCCTTCCTCCAACACCCTTGATTCTCTAACCCACCTCTACCCTGGTCCCTGCAGGCTGTTTGTCCTATAAGTATTACTACAGGTAAATGGAGAGATAGAGCAGAAATGTCTAGCTATTATTTTAGTGTCTGTTTGCATTTTTCATAGAGAGAGAAAATATTGCGAGAATGCGGAAAAGAAGCTGGTTTGCATGCTGAATGTGTGTACTCATGTGTAATGCCCAGCAGCTATTTGGGTGTGTGTGTGTGTGTTTATTTCCATTCAGCCGTCTATCACCTCACCTCATTCATCTCTGGCTAACCCAGTCATTCTGGCTCTAGTGGGAGTCGTAGACCTCACATATAGTGTATTAAAATGCTTTCTGCGGCCTACAGCTTCATATCATAACCAATGTGATAGACCATGTCTGTAAAATGGGTTTTTCTTGCAGGAAATGGATGAAAGCCCAAAAGAATGCATCAGATTTATCTAAGCAAGGTTTATGCATTGTGCTTCCCAGTGCTATGGAAGAACTTCACTTTGAGCACTGAGTAATCTTGCATGACCAAAACATGGAAGCAGTTAGATAAAAGTCTGGGGCAGAGTCTCAGCTTAAGGGTAAACACTTAACAGGGTGTATCTCGTATCTTTCTTAAACATAAACATACAGTACATCACAGGAAAATGGCTGCAATAGTTTTGAGTATAAAAATCTACTCCAGTATTACCTGAAGCACCTAATATTTAGTCCCCCTATAGCTGGAGGACAGGAAGCAGAGGGAGCAGTGTGACACAGTACCAAGAAAATTAAACATTACAAGGTCAGAAACTGTGTTTACTCTGGGGCTGATCTGTTGGTTTGCCTCACATTGTAACTCCACATCATCTGCCAGCATTTGACAAAAACGACTAAAAAGTAGTAGATCAAATTTTGTTAGTATGTCTATTGGCACGTCCCACAGGTGAATCAAAACAGTAAATAAAAGCAGTAAGTGAACTTTTTTTTCAGGGATGCTTTCAGCCACTGCTGGACTGTAGCCATGCAGATAATGACTTGGCACTTTCCAGCTTGTTGCTGCTATATGTAATGGACAGTAAACTATTTGGGATTGTAAAGTGAAATGTGTTGTCGCTTGGTTAAAAGCTCTTTTGTCAGATATGGAAAGACTAATAAATACTTTAGCTGTGTGGTGCTGTTTGTGTTTTAATCATACCTGCTTTTGTGTAGGTGTGTGTGACAACACATGCATTGCTTTGTATAAATTTGTGAGTATATGAATAAATCTGCCAGTGTTTTCTTTGATGTTAATGTAAGAGGAATGATGGGAATCATAGCAGTGACGCAGTTACCTTAGGACACTGTTTTCTGTCTCCATTCTTTAATGCTCACGGACATGCTGGACTAAACATCCTCTCCAGATAATAAACTTTTAGAACCATAGTTTACTGTTGCATGACGGGAATTTTACAGCGCACACAGCTCACTTTAGCAATGTCATACACATTGTAAAATTTTTTAATCACATTCAATTCGAGTCCTGACACACGTTTTAAGATAATGACCATTTTAAATGATGATTGCTTAGAAACACGTGGGTCATTTTTAGGACCAGAACAGGACAAGCGTTGTATTGTTTTGGTAAGGTGGTCACGGCCAACTAGTTCATCAATGGAATCAAAACTCATCAAGACACGTTGAGCTTGAAGATGTATCGTCAATCTTGATAAGAAGAGTTTGCTCTTTTAAAGCCAAAGTGGTCATGATTTGTTTCCTTTCTCCTGCCATTCTGTGTTTCATTGCTTGTCAGCTCTTATTATGCTGACCGTTCACTGCAGTGAAATTGCTGATGCGGACCGGCAGCTTTGTTGCTGTACAGGTTGTTGGGTTCATACAGTATTTATTTTGTGGTGGCCAAAATGTGTGGGGCAAAATAAAACAAGATTAAAAAAGGTATAAAACACCAAACAGGGAAAAGGAGAAAATTTATGACCTCTCTGTCTTTAGATATATGAATGTTCTCTGTTTACACCAGTGCAGTCTGTGATGCACTGGTTATCATGAAGATGGTGTTCATATACACAAAGACTTAAGAGGCAGTGAGCAGCTCTATCCCAACCTGCTCTGTGTTGTTTATAATGGAACTGGCAGGTGAAATACAACTAACTATAAAACGTGGAATGGCAGAGGAAAGGACATCATTTATGACCTGTTTGGCATTTGATAGTCATGATGGTTTTAAGCATTTAAGTCAAATAATATTTAATAAATCAAGTAAGGACTTCATTAATACATACAACAACTGTGTTACTATATAACACAGTTATTATAACAGAGTTATTATATTGGTAAATTTTGTTGACATTGCCCCCATACTGTATGTGCTTTGGAAACAGTTTATAACTAACTATTTATGAATTCAACCTACCAACCTGCCCAGCCTACTGCTTGCACGAGGGGGGTTTGTTGGATTAACTACATATAGTTGTATGTTTATGTAATTCTGTAAGATCTTAACCTTAAAGTGCCCTGAGATGATTTATGTTGTGATTTAGCGCACTATAAATAAATAAATAAATAAAGTTAATTTAATTGAAATTAATACTTTTATTAATTAATTAATTAATAAATGGTGAAAAATGATATAACACTGTTATCGTATTAGTACCACAGGGAATTCTTCATTCAGACAGGATCTGAAGTAAGCGTATTAAACATACTGTACTGTGACAAATGAACCCCCCCCCCCACACACACACACACACACACACAAACACCATGGGACAATTGCTCAATATGACCTGCAGTTATTATTTTCTGTTCTACACATGCAATCAACTGTGTCCTCAGACACAGAAACATACAGGACTAAGTGGGGACAGCTATTAGATGGAATATATACAATAACATGCTGACTTTATTGTATTGCAATGCTACTAGAACTGCAGTATAATGTCAGTGAAATGCATGGCTTTATATCTTCCTCAACAGATGTGGAGATGCAACGGAAAATGTTGTATTTTTACAGGAGATATAAGCTGCGTTTGTGTGAATGTGTGTGTGTGTGTGTAGGATGAGAGGAATCTACTCGAGTACGCACTTCATTAGCAGTGCCTCTCATCTACATAACTAGTTGTGTGTAACTGAGACCTTTTTTCCCCCACTCCAACAATCTGAAATAAATAAGTGGCCTTCGGGGTAGCATCAAAGACGTGATGATGGAGAGGAGTCTCACCTCACATCTTGACACTGCAGTTTGTTCCTGCTGAACATAATGAAGCTTAATTGAGTCATAAATGGAATACTAATTGTGGTAACCCTGATGTTTGATGAAGACATTTGGCGTTTCATCAACACGGTTTATAGGGATGCTTTTGGGTTTGATGGAATGACTGTATTTGCCTACTTGTCTACTTGACTATTATTCTTTTCTAGCATGAAAACAACTGCTCATCAAGAATAGCAATATATTAAATTTTTATTTTCAGGTTAATAGTCGTATGATGAAAACGTTAGCATATTCCAGTGAGGTGCTCACTTGCATGCTGATACAAAAAAGAGAATGGAAAGCTACACAGTAATAGTTCCAGTGCCTTTAACTTTTGCCAAGCAGCCTTTTTCAGTCACCTGACTAAGACAGATGTTACAAATCAAAGGCCCAATATTATTAAGAAAACAATCAAAAACCACAACATTCAGATTAGAGAAACAATTAATAAAATATCATAAATATTATATCTATGCATATAATGCAATAATGATCATTGTTGGATTTTCACATTGTACATACAGAGGTGTAAAACAAACAGAGTATTTGCTGCATTATAGTTTGACAGTGCAGAATAGTCAGAGACTGGCCTGAAACTAGGGCTGAGTTGGGAGAACTCCAGTAAAAAGAAAAATCCAAACCCTGAATTTCCAGTTACTGTGGAAAACTATTCTATTGGGACAAAAATGCCCATAAAAACTTTTGTGGGTTGTGTACCAGCCACTTTTATTATTGTTATTTACCTCAGTTAGTGATTCCTACATCACCGAGAGTGACTTTAGATACCCTCTGGAGAATCACAGTAAACATATAGATCGATTTGCTTACACACAGCCAGAAAAAAGTAATTTACCCAAAGTGCAATGTGTGCTGTGGCCGAATCTGACTTGCTTGTGGTTACTTTTATGTGGAACAGTTTGTATTGAATGTCTCAGAGAAAGCACAGAAAAAGCTGAGTGACACTGACAGATGACAGATCTGAATAAAGGTGACCCACTCGCACACTTGTTTTATATCTGTAACGTCATTGAAGCTGGCACTGATTTCCTCTTTTTAAGACTGACATCAACATTACTAACATGATAATAGTTTGTCTCTGTTGGGACAGTTATCCATTAACTTTTTTTTGCCAATGCAGATGCTTTTTATTGGATTTGTTAGACTCTATTTGCCCCAACAAATCACGGAGGAGGTACCAGTGTCTTTTCTCTTTAGTGTAAAAATGAGAATGTTCAGGATTATCACAGTCATTTGGTATGACTATTATTTTACCTGTAATATGTCTTGAAATGCTGAAATACTCACACGTGAGGCATGCTGAACAATGGTTTGTAGAAATAAAGGCTGCGCGTGTACTTGTGTTTATTTGTGGAATGTGCATGTGTGTCTGTGTTGTGTGAAGTGGTCCACTGCCAAATCAAGTGCTCTGATGTCCTTGTTTGTTCACGGGTTGAAAGACAGACCAGAGATGACCTCACTAACTGTGGCGCACCACTTTTCAGCTGGTATTGATTTGTCTGTGTGTGTGTGCATGTCTGTGTGACAAGGACAGAGACAGCTGTGTTGTCATGCATCCTCCATCTCTCCTTTATTGTCTCTTCCACTTTGTGTTTTAGAATGAACCTGATTTATCTCTACACGTAGTTTCAGTAAATATACTCTATCTGTTCCCAAATGACACCATTGAGTTATTTCATCTCAAGAGGACAGGGCGCTCTGTTTGGGATTTGCTTTTGTTTTGTGTTGTTACACCTGCTCTTGTCAGAGCAACGTTGACATAGCCTTAGTTGGCTATCACCGTGTCTGGATTACAGCTGTCATAATCTGATAGACTGGAGCATTATGCTCTATCTGTTATTGTGTTGCTGCTGTCTGGCTTGGAGTCAAACAGATAATTTAATTGAAGTCACTATTTTGTTTACTGCTCCTGCTTCATTGAGTTAGGTCACTGACCTGTGTGTGTGTGTGTGTGTGTGTGTGTGTGTAAACTATTCCTTCCTGTCAGTGGCCATCAAACTGTACAACTGCTCCATCCTCTGTAAAGTGGAGGGGGACTGACACAACATTATTATTTATGTCCTATATTTGTAAATGTGCACCACATCCCACCCTGGACTGTTATTGACATATTACATCCACCTTTAGATTTTTGTATTGATGTAATTTTTTATTCGTGTTGGAGTGGATTTTTCCTGGTTGTGGTTCTTTTTCTTCCTTTGAACTGAGAGCAGCTGTAACAAGGCAAAACTATTTTCCTCTAGTATTAATAAAGTTTTTTGAACCTTAAATCTTAAAGCACAGGTTGGAAGCAGCTCTGGAGTCGGCACATACTCATGTTAGTATTTGCTTGAGCATGCCATTCTCACTTATAGTTAATTGATTCTGATCTAAAATAATGTTTTTGTTACATAAAATCTAGCTAACTAAATCTAATGTATGATCAGCTGAGGGAACTGCTTTACATTGTGCATCCATGAATGTCCTCATAGCAGTGATGTCTGACACTAATGTCACTTGCTTACCTTCCTCCATCTTCCTGTGTGTGGTGGCTTTGCTCAAACTGTTTTTCTTGTTACTTCATCTTATTTACACTTATTTACTCACAGGTCTTCAGCTGTAATTGTGTTTTGAATTGTTCTGCAAGTCATCTGCCACAGCATGAGAAAAGGTGGTTTTGTTTTTTCACACACATCTCAGTTGCACTAGATTGGCTGTTATTGTTGAGAGATTTGAGTTTGCTGTGCCCACATGGGCCAATCAGGTTGGAAGAGATCCATGTTAAAATCATTAGCCTGTAGTAGCATTTGGCAATGACAACACCTGCTACTGGCATCTAGTGTGGTGCTAGATAATCAGTGCTGGAAAGACTCCTAAAAATAACACCTGATTGTGAAACCAGACTTGTCCTGGGCTAGCTGCTATTCTTAGCTTATTTAGAAGTTTTGCACAATAATAGTATGAACGGGAGTGTATTTGTTTTTTAACCCTTAATTATCTCTGGGTTTCACACTACCAACTACTATAAATATTCTGTTTGCAGCAAGACCTTACTTAACATTCACGCCATTACACACATCTCTAACTTTGTGTAGCTGCCTGATATTTCCACATTTTTTTGTGGTTTGCCTCTGAGCTGCATTAATGAAGCAGCTTGGGGTTAAGTGATTTGCTCAAGGGTACCCTCTTGGCAGTTTGGAGAGGAGGAACCCCTTTGCCACACTGTGATTTGTGAGGCCAACTGCAGGAATTTGAAGATGTGAATTATACACTTTCAAAATTGCTTTAGCAAACTCTACTGCTGCCTGGAGCTTCACAGCTTTAAGAGTGTATGTTATATGCGTGAGTGTGAGTGCGTCTGGTTGTACTGACAGAGACTGACAGAAAGCTGTTTTATTCTCTAGCCTGTAAGACTCATCTGAAATAGGAATTCAATTACCTTTGAAGATCTTGTTTTACCTTATTAGATTGTTGTAAGTGAATTAGCAGACCTTGTTATAAACTGGAGACATGGTGGATAAGACTGAGTGAACAGGCAAAACATGACCAAACATTATGGGTAAAAAAACAGAAAGAAAAACATGTTTTTCAGTAGTTAAGGAGCCATTTGAGTCATTCATTTTGCTATCAAAAAAATAAAACAGTACTTCTGAATGTCAACTGAAATGCTTTTTCCGTCAAAGTCTCTTTTCTAATCCTTTATGTTAAAATACTTTTATTGACTATATTTTATGTTGTCTTTATAAATATTTGACAATTCTAAGCAGAAACGACCCATCCCTATGTAATAATCCACTTAATTCCTTTAGCTGGCCTGAGTCATTATGATTATGAATTACAGGTGTTAATCCTGTCATTTATTTATTATGGTTACTTCTAAATACACCAGGGCTGAAATTCAGGTATCTAAAATATCTTCTTCCTTCCCGTGCTGGTTCAATAGGTTGTTCAGGTCTTATCTGCTCAACAGAGATTCCATGTTTGCTAATGTAATGTGTACTCTTTAGTAACAAAAATCACATTTCTAAACTATTCTAAGAAAAAAGGTATAAAAGAAAAAGAGAAAAGGTGTACTGCACTTTTTTACCTGGGTCCCTGAAGCACTTTTGCTTGAAATACACATCCCTGCATTATAGTCTAAGGACAAAGACAAGGATTCACAGTTTTGAAATATTCCATGAATTTTAGGTGGTGTGTTGACAAGGTTAGCATTGCCTGCTAGAATGAAAAGTTTGACAGCCGTGAAGTTTAGGCAAATGTTCAGTTTTACCTCGCTTGTATTTTCCATGTGACAGTTCGAAATTAAAAGAAAATCTTCACACATTTTACGTTGTCTTTAAAGTCTATTAATGTGTGGTCCACAACTCTGAATCTTAAGTTGCAATTTAGCAATTCTAAAAAGTAGGAAGCATCCATTTGGTGACCGCTTTTTAATCACTTTTTTTCCCAGCAGACTTAGCACTCAGATGTAACTTTATGCTAACAAATACTTCCTCTGACACAAAAGACAGTACTTGGTGATGCTCATGTCCACATATAATTACTCTCTCCTCCTGTCTAATATAGACCTATGCTGCCCATGGGATGCATATTTTAATCTGCTGGATTATGTAACTCATGCAGCACAGTGTAGGGATTATATTCCAGCACCAACGTGTGTCATGGGACAGAGAACGTTTGACAGAACAGCTAGTACGGTAGGTATGGTCACTGGACAGAAATCAAAGCAGGGATTTGCGTGTGAGATCAGAGCAGCCACTGTGTTTATTTTGTTTTATTTCACTTCATTTTTAGCAATGCTGATGAAGTAACATGTTTTCAGGTGGTTCCCGAGTTTCATGTACTGACACCTGTGGTACAAATACATATAAATAACTATATGTATATTGTTTCCTTATGAGTGACAGGAGCTATAGAGACATTTGATGGGTGCAATTAGTGCAGTTGGGTTGTTTGGTGTCGGCCCACTGAACTTGTGATTACACACAAGGTTTCTGTAATTTCAAAGTGTAACTGTCTGTTGTATTTGAACAGGCTCGAGTTGCTGTGTAGCAGTGTGTTGAAGGTTTGATAGAGCTGCTTCACTCTGCTGCTGTTGCTAATCCAGTGTAACAGAGAGCATAACAGGCGTGCTACCCCGGTGCTGTGGCATTTCCATTTATTGTGCAGTACATTTTGCATTTCGGTGGTGATTTTAGATGATGAACATGAAAATATTGTAAGGGGATAGTAACAAAAAAAGTTAATTCTGATAAAGTCTGTTAAACGTCATGTTTAGCATATTAAAAAGACCAGTGTTTAATTTTTTTTATTTCAGTACCGCACCACAGTGATGCAGTTGCTGAGTGGTTTGAAAATGGCGTTTACTTTTACCACCTAGTTGTGGCTGGTGACCACATACTATTTTTCAGTGGAAAAAAGGGCAAACTGAACATTATCCTAAATGTTAATGTTGACATTCTGCACCAGCACCTTGTGAATGTATACCTTCTTTGAAAAGCTGACTCGGGTGCTGAAACTTCACATACACAGTAAAATTAGTGGACATCTTAAACTTCTAAAAACATTAATTAAAACTCTTTTATAGAAGCACATTGAATAGTTCTCAAAAGTATTAAAAAAATTCAGAGGTTCGTGAATCTGAGGGACAGGATCAAAGGCTCACAATCCGAAAGCATGTCAAACATGTGTATCTCTGGCAGCACAAGGCCCTTCTGTGACTGGTTCCTGTGATGTAAAATAATAGGTTTGTTTCAACAAGTTTCAAAAACACTTCCCCTCTTTTCTAATTTGTTACTCAAACCCTTCTACGCGCTGTCATTTGAGACCTAAAACGAAAGGCGGACAATGGTACAGTCATTAGTGAGTCCATTAAATCCTTAATTATGCGACCCTGCAGCGGTGTCCGTGCTCCAGTGAGCTCGCGTTTTTTGCTGTAAGTTCGTTTGCTTCTGTTTGACCCCCTCTCCCTCGCTACTCATTTTCTTCCTTTGCTAATTAATGGCGTGAGTCATGGAAAGACAGTAGTAATTGCCCATGTCGGCACTTTTTGTGGTTTCACTCGTGTTTGGTGACTTGTGTTATTCTCAGTGTTTTCAGTCACCTTGGGAAAGAGGGCAAGCTGAAACTGATGATGATCATGTTGTGTTTAATCAATCGAGTGCCGACACCCAAATTACATTTAATTAATTCATTTTTTTTGTCATTCAATTAAAACATATTCATATTCACATTTGTATATATCAGTTCTTCTAATACTTGCAATTGAAGCATTATTGAACCATTATTCTTTTGGATGGAAGTGTTTAGACACCTAATGTCTTAACATGATCTTACTCTAACTTTAACCACAGGCCGCTTTAAACTCTCCACTTGCTCTTGGACAGACCCACACTTACACTATGGACACGCATGCACTTCTATTTGTATTACAACTGAGGATGTGTACATGGAAGTCTTCTTTACATTGCAAGAAGTTGTATCCAACTGCACAAGATCAAAAAGTGAAGACTTAAAACAGTATGTGTAACTGTTTCAAGGATGTAAAACTAAATTGTGCATATACATATAGATGTAGCATATAGCATGAAAAGTCGGAATCAATCCGATGACTAAGCTGTCCAAGTTTCCTCCTGGCTTTAGGCCTTACTCTAATTTGGTCCAGTCTGCACTTCCTACTTTAGCTCCTGTATGCAACTGTTACACACGAGGAGCAGATCTAGGAGTAGATCATGTTGCTAAAATACACACAATTTCTGTGACACAATGCTGACCTTTGTCATGTTGTAATGCTGCTTGTCTGCAGACTGACTGTGTTTTGCTAAGCTGTTGGCTTTGTTTTACTTCCCTGTAGAACAAATTACTTCTCAGAACTCACAAATTGCTCACTGGGATTAAAAGAAGAGTAGTTTGGATTTAGAAGGGCTTTCTTGCAGACACAACACAAACACATACATTCTTGCTCATTAACAGAAATGAAACAGTACAAACACACAGACACACAGACACACACACAGTAAACCCACCATATTAATAATATATTTTTTAGCCTCTCTAATTTGTCATACTCTAATGTGCTCACTCTGGTCATTCATGCAAGATGAGGGGCTATATTATCCATAACAAACTTAAGATGTTGTTAACAAGGGAAACTTGTTACACTGTCTGAATGGGGTTTTGTACTCAAACAGTTAAGCGCACAGATTGCACAACATTGGCTCCACTATTTCTAGCTTGTCGCTGCAATTGTGTGCCCAACTGAGCAGCTTGTTCATTAACAAAATGTGCACAACTAAGAAAGGTTTTGACATTTCTCTTTATAAATCAGTTCAAACTATTTGTGTTTGAGCAAACAACCAGTGGTGATTTTCTTTTTGTGAGAGCAATCTTATTCTCATACACTGTTAAGTAAACTGTAACTGCATATTAGATATTATGCTGAAATTAAGATTACTGGGTCCCAGTATGAATTTATGGTGCTTTATTTCACACAGGGCTTATTAAATAAAGCAGAGTTAAACAAGATGATTAAAACCCATATTGCAGATGAATACTCAACCTTTTAAAATGATGACTTGGCTGCTGATGAATCAAACACCCACCCTCTGCTGTTGTCAAGTACATTGTTTCTCACTGACTCACTGTGTTCAAGTAGAATTTGCTGAAGTCAGTCTTTTTTTTAAATCTTCATGTTTAAATCTATATGTCTTCTTCATATCTTTATGATATGGTGTGTAATGTTAAGTCCATATATAACATGGGGACAGTGCAATACTGGAGAACTGTCTACGTTTATTAGACACGCTGTACAATCTTTTATGTAAAACAAGCTAATGTCATAAATGTAAAAAATATATACTAACACTAGGACAAAACAACCTATTGATAATAAAAATAAATTTGCTCTGTGTGTTTGTCTGTGTGTGTGCGTGTGCATGTCATTATTGGACAGATTTTGTTCATATGTTATTCCTGCGAGGACATTTTAGCTGGTCTTCACAAGTTCAAAGAACGTTTTTCAGGGTTAAGACTAGTTTTTGATTTAGTGTTAGTACTCGGTGTTGTTTGAGGTTAGAGTTAGGATAAAATTTTAGGGTTAGGCATTCAGTCGTGATGGTTAGTGTTAGGGTAGGGGCCTAGGGAATGAATTATGTCAATGAGGGTTAGGGGTAGTTGTTTTGAGTTCATCAGCGCATATTTTAAATAACTCATGTTGTTGCAGTTGTCCTATAGACACTGATAAGTTTGTTCACTTTCAATATATAATATAAACCAATACAGAGAAATCTCAGAATAGTTATGTGTTTCTGTTTGATGCTTTGTATAAAAAGTGTGCACTGAACAAATGATGTAAATATAATCTCTAGTCTAATCACTAAATTTAATCTCGTTACAGAAATGTTTTGAACATGTGTACACTTTCTGTTTGCGTGTTTGTTGCATTAAAATTGAAACTAATGAATTGATTTCACCTTCTCCAATGTGAACAATGCATTTGGATATACAGGATTTATGTTTTTATTGTGTTCATAGCATTATTGAAGATTTTTTTACTTCGTACATTTGATTGGCAGACTTTGACATGAGTGGGCTGTATTCAGCCAACCACTGATCTTTTTTTAAGGTTTCTTCTGTCCCCCACCAGTTTTGTCACATCTGTCATTTGCAGCCTCCCACGGGAGAGGCTTTGTTTAGAGCAGATATCGGAACTTTTGGAAGGAGTTACCAATATTGTTCGGTGAGTGTGCTCGCTTGCAGTGTATCAGTATTTGTAATTTTAATTAGAGCCATCAAAAGCAGCAGAAACATTCAGCCTGAGCCTGCTGTAGCTCTTCCCACCCAAGACTGAATGGCCACCAACGCTCAATGTGGGTGTCACATTAACATTTGTATTTACATATAGTTTAAGCATTTAGCTCACGTTCCACAGCAGCACAGAACGAGAGAAGAGAGATGTATTGAGGGACAATTTAACAGGACACAATGGCTTGTTCTGTCTCTTTGAGATGTTTCTGTATCTCAAGACAACATTTGGCAATGTACAACAGTAGATTAGATTTTTTGTATTTTCTTGCTGTTCAAAGAGATCTTGTTTTGAGTTATTCACTAAAGGAACAATCAATCCTTCAGTTTGAACTCTATTATTTGTTATAAAGGAAAAGACCACATTGCTATTTTATTTAGAAAACCACTTCCAGCCTGATTTTCTGTATAACTACATTAGTGTGTTTTCATAAAAATCAAACATTTTATTGTTTTGATTGTTTTTGTCAATTTTAATTTAACATGTCTTGATAATGCATTTTAAAGTGTGAAAGTATCTACTGCCTTTGGTGCATCCATGTGGTCACAAGTGGCTCTTAAATTTGTGATTTTTTTTTTAATTAATTTTATTTTTATCCCTAAGGAGACATTTTTGTGGACAGGTTGCACTTATTCCTCAAGAACACTTTGGAATAAAACCCTGACCCTGCAGTTTATGAACAATTACATGACATACAGAGCAAAATCTTCCTAGAAGGGCTATGTTACCTAACCGGGAACCAATCCCTGATCACAGCAGTGACAGCAATAAATCCTAACCGCTACTTAAAGAGGGAGACATATGATAGTTGATGGTTGAGCACTAGACTTTAAAAGTAAATATGAAATAGTGCTGCACAGCAGACAACAACATGTAACATGTCTTGTAAGTACATTAATTTCACATTGCACTTGTTAAATGCAATGTTTTTAGTTCTTATCATCCCTGTTTTTTATTGACATCTTTCCTCCTTTGGGCACTTTGGAACTGTGAAACAGGCATTAAATTGCATTCTGTGTGGCATTTAAAATGACTTAAAACTAGGTGAATTTTGCAGAAACACTGCTTTCAACAGCAAGCCATTTTCAAAGAAAATCTGTTAGATAAAGAGAACAATTTAAAGCAGTCATGTTTGCCACAATCAATAGAAAACAGCTCTGAGCTAAACATTGTCCTGTTTTTCTTGTTTTGATCGGAGGCCAGCTCCATATTAATACAAGGCTCCGATTCCTACTTCAGCCAATCTGTCATGTCATAACGTAGATGTCTCAGTGCTCCAGTATTTTATTGACAAACCTGCTGCAGTCACAAATCATGTGGCACCACAGCTTAACTAAGTCATCATGTTTTTAAAGGTCTTGTCCTGCTTATCAGCCCAGAACCTACATGTTCCCCGAAAGCACGCTAATCTCCCTTTGTGATTATAGTGACCTCAGGCCATTGATTACACATCGTCTATGCTGGAACGTCATTGGAAAACAGGCAACGACCAATTGTTTGCATCCTGGCAGTGCTCTCCGTCCCCTCTGCTCACCCTGCACCATTTATCCCCTCCCCCGCCATCAGCTGTGTGGAAAATAGGCTCTGACTGTTGCTGGGGTTTCTTAAAACGGAAATGGACCTGTTATTATTATGAGTTAGGTCAGAATGGAATATTTTTCATTTTTTAATTTTTTTCCCAGTGGGTATGGAGAGAGTGTTTCTTTGCTTGAGTGACAAAGCAACTGTTAGAAGAAGGAGAAAGCTGTTGCTACGTTACCCTCTGTTTAATTTTCCTTTTTCACCCCATGGTTGCTTCTAGTTGTCACAACAGCCGTCAAGGGGTTGAGCATTGTGGAGCCCTGTTGTACACTGCATGGTGGCTCTAGTTTGATGCCAGATAGCCCCAGTCCTTCCATTTTTCCATTCCTATCTTTGTGAAGGTCAGTCAAGGCCAAGGAACTGGAGGCAATAAGAACAGAGGATGGAAAATGCTCGCAACCTGAATTCCAACTCTAATCTCGCCCCGGTATTCCCATCACTTCCCTGGGAGGGAAACAAATAAATCTCTCATCTTCTGATATAGAGGCAGACAGCTGGAGCCTCATGCATTTATCTCACTCAGCCATTGGACTGTTTAACTGGAATTTGTCAGTTTCCATAAGTCAGTATTAGGGATGAGGTAAATAATTTATTTATGGGCTGCTGTACAATTGTAACTGGTAATTCATGTTTTCTATCTTACGATTATATATTTATCACTACTGTCAAGTATTCCCTATGTATATGCAATATTCTAGAAATAGTAATTTAAGCAAAATTATTTTAATAGAATTAAAATGATATTATATATAATTACATATTTACTAAACCTTTATGTTAAAATCTTCTGTATTTACACATATGTGTTACCACTATTTAACTAAGTCATAATTTATTTAACAATAAATAGCCATTGCAACACATCTTAGTCTCTTTGTATGATTATTCTTAGAGTTATTAGACAACCGTAGAGATAATCAGCTTATTTCAGTAATGAAAATCATTGATCAGGCACTATATGAACTAATCCCAGCAGTCTGTTTTATTCATACTATCTGCTGTTGTATAGGCATTTTCTGCTTGTAATGCTGACTCGTGACACAATCTGTCTTACATAACGTTACAGAAAATGTCTTCCTGTTGAGAAGTTAAATCATGTTATCCTGCATCCAGAGTGAGAAGCTCATAATGAAAGGAACTGCGGAAAATTACTTCACTGCCTCACCACCAAGTGTTCAGCTGTAGTAAATTACATGGCTGTCGCTCCTCCATCCTTGCAGCTTTTTCTCTAGCTTAAACAGATTTTTTTCAGTTGGCTCTGTGCCTAGGAGTTACTTTGGGCCTGACCCATGCTATTAACCCAGCGTGTTGTCTCCCTTGGTAATGACAGCAGGTGAAATGAGCCAATTTTGTTTTGGTTGGCAGAGGTGAAAAGCATTAATCACTAAAAGGCCCTTTGGATACTCCACATCTAGTAAATTATCTTTTGACTGAAAAGCAAAAATACATTGGCCATTCAATTTAGTCTATTGTTAAATAAACAAAAGCAATGAGCTTGTGACACAACTTGTTACAAAAACACTGAAACAAATTCCAGTGCAGACATAAAGTCAAAGCCGATGTCCAGCACAACGAATTTCAACACTGTATGGCGAATTATAGTCTGACAAGGAGCTTTGTCGAAGGAGATTTTTTTCTATTCTTGTGTATTAGCAGGGAAGCTCACTGGCACACAGCTGTTCTTAATAACCATCATTAGTTCTAACCAAATCACATGTGCAGTGATTCTAGAGCCGCAGCTTCAACCCTTCATCCATTTGCTTCCTTATGATTCTTAAAATAGCTGTCAGTGGATTTAGAGCGAATCACTAGTCAAGTGACTGTTGTCACAATTAAAGAAACGTATTTATTGTGTTTGTACAAGGATATCAAATGTTATGATATCTTTCTTTTTAGCCATACTAGCCTGACTATATGACAACCCTTATTAACCACTTGGGTAAAACATGTCATAATATTACCTGTAGATCATGGTGCATTAAATCCTACTGACTGTGCTGATCCCATGGATGTATTAAGGATTCAGTTCACTCCTGTCAAAATTGCTGAGTCGTGTATACCCCACATTTTGGCAATAAAGGTTACCCAGTTTTGGGCTGACTCAACATGTGTACTAGAATCGAGCCAACCGGCATTTGGCTTGACCCCATGTCAAGTATATTGGCTCAAATTGAGTGGTTGTTAGCAGACGTTAGCATGCTAACACACTAAACCAATATGTTAAATGTTATTCCTGCTAAATATTAACATGCTTGTGTATCTTAGCATGCTAATACTGCAACCTTACCAGTTTTTCTGCATGAATATGGGAATTACTACTGACGGTATGGCTTTTTTGCAGAGGTAGTTTAAAAAAAAAATTAAGTTAGATTGCTGTTGCTGTATTTGAAGGCTTCTTGCCCCATATCCAATAGTGGTCATTAAAATGGATCTAAATAAATCTATAAATATTTATAGTGACACATCTTAACAGAAACACAAAAACATTTAGAATCTTTTGCTTGGAAAAATTGCTCTCAGGGAATGTAATCAATGAGAGCAACTGAAACCTACTCTCCCACCTTTCTGCTTAATAATTCAGCAACAAGCGTAGCCTCTGTGGGCATTCACTGTGAAAGAGAAAGCGTGACCTCCAGCTCAGCAGCAGGTGGTTCGCTGCAAGAGGTTGCAGGGTGCAGAAATTGATAAGTTGCTTTTTTCTTCAATGCTGCAGTGGTGGCCTATTACTAAGGCTTTGCCTTATTAAAGAAAAATCACTAAACACATCTGATCTGTAACCACAAGTGAAGTAGTAGTGTTTCAGTGATATTACGATTCTGATACCAGACTGTTTTCAATTATGTGTCAGTTTAACTAAGTGTACATCATAAGATTTTTTTATATATATTTTTTATATTTGTTAGGTTTATACTACTGGGACAGCTCAGAAAACACCAGACAGAACTGCACAACTCAGAGATATGTAGAGATGTGTAAAAGTTAAAACAATTCAAACCTTTATTGAGATGCAGATGCAGGCAGATAACAGGGGAATGGCTTGGAGTGAAGTCAGCAGGCAGAGGTCAGCAACTGGCAGGCAAAAACCCATGCCCATCAAGACAAACAGGGGCAGGCAAAAGGAAGAGTGCCAAAATATGGCACGGAAGAGAAAGAAATAGGTAGAATATGTATGAGGAACAAAAAAGGCTACAGCTCGAATCTCACATTATACAATCAGGCAGAGGAGAAGTTGATGCAGGCTGGTATACAAATTGAGTTGCTGATGACAGAATGAGGAATGAAAGGAGAGTAAGTGGATTGGCAAGTCAAGCAGAGAATGACTGAATCACTATGAATAAACTGTGACACGCTCCAGGATGAATCTTGCATATAGCTAAAGTTTATCACCGTAAAATTAGTGTACTGTAAATTATTTATAAGACTTTATAAATTCAATGTATGCATGTACTAAGTGTATGAAACTAGGCTGTTTTATCTAATATGGGTCTGCCATAGAATTACTTTATAAAGCACTTTCCTGCCTGTACAATTACAAAAATAGAACCTAAAACAGTCAAAGGAAAAACAGGTGACACTGATCCAGTTCCTATATGCATGATGTTATGCATGCAAGTTATTAATGATTTCAAAACCCACATTGCAAGAGTACCTAGAACTGTAGTGTTAAAGCTGCAACTTTAAACAGACAACATGCAAATGATTCCAGGAAGAAATCTGCAGATATCAAATATCTGTTCAGTTTTGGGGGTGAAGAGATTTTAAACAATGTGTCAAACAGTCTTGATTTGCCATACGAGGAAAAACACTGATGACATTGATAAGCAGCTTACACTGCTAGTCAGTGTAAGCTGTGTGGATATTTTTTCAACATAATTTTTGATGTTCTCAAACAAATGACAAATAGTTAAAAAAAACACAGTCGCAAGACAACAGAGGATCATAAGGACAACTATAGCAAAATCTGTAGCAGCAAAGCAATGAGAAGACCAACTTTCTTCTTCATCAGGAATCCAAACCAGATGAATCCAATATCAGTTGCAATTCATTTATGATGTCATGATGGCGGGGGAGAAATCCAATTTGTTAAATGACTGTTGTATCTCTGTTTTAGATTAAGATGTCTGGTGAAACAGCTGGAGAGAGGAGAGGCTTCGCTCACAGACCTTAAGAAAAACCTTGAATATGCAGCGTCGGTGCTGGAATCTGTTTACATTGAGGAGACAAGGTGAGAAAACAGCTTTCTATAGTGGAAGCAGTATCGATATGGTTCATTTATTGAGAACAACGATGCAGTACTGATGAAGGCTGCATTTTGGAAAATTGATGACTTTCATTAGCATGGCCACTGACCTGTTTGTAATTTCTAGTTTCACTTTAAGCATTATTCCTCTGTGCTTTGTCACATAATCTCATACTGCTAAGATGAACAACTTTATCTCTATCTTTCTTACATCTAGATGACAAAAGGAAATATTGCACTTCTTACTCTTCTGTATTTCACAGCTTTAATAATTAGTTAGATTAAAAGGTGAAATTACTTTAAAAAATTTAACTTTCCACTGCCTTCCCTATATTAAAATGCCTCTCTTCTTGCTCATGCTATGGAGGTTGTAGTTTTAGTTTACCTGCTCCATCAGAGCACTTTTAGATGAAATTATGTGAAAATGAAAAAAACTCCAAATGATGAAATTTAGTGCATTCTTATGGATTAAACTGTACAAAAAGTATGTTTCATCTTCATTAATGTATTGCAAAAATGTCACATGTTATTGCATTACTTACAATGATCAGATGAATCTAAAAATGACAGGTGCTATGTTGCATGATTACTGCACTTTTACTAAGTTTCTGTGCCTTTATTTAAGGGCCATTTTGAATATACTATATAATATTTACTTTTATAGTTTAAGGAGATTGAGTGCTCACTACTATTACCATTTGTCAATAGTCGAATGCGAGTCCAGAACCCAAGATATGACCAGGCTTATAGAATTATGTAAGCCTCTCGTCATCTAGATCCCGCCAGAATAGGGCCAGTGATGGCTTGACCACTCCAGGATGGAGGATGATGAACTACGCAGTGCTGAATCCATGTAGCACCATGATTATCAGTGTGATGCGAACGCTTTTTCTTTGCCATAAGACCATGTATTTGGCTCAGAGGGTGGATACCAGCAGACTTTGCTCTTGATCCCTGTAACATGTCAACACTACAGGGAAGCTGTGGAGAATTATATTGCTCAATTGGATATGAATTCTGCATCATGGGGTTTCAAGAGGCCTGGGGTATTTTCAAGTTACATAAGAGGTGATATTATTTGATGGACAGCACTGGGATTTAACTGGGATCCCTTGTGAACGTTGAGCTGCTATAAATAATACATATTTTAGAAAGCATTTACTTTCTTTCTTTGTTTCTTTTCCTCTTTGTTTCTGCTTTTACCTCCTGTGTTGCAATATATAAATTCTCCTCTCCTGTTTCAGACGTTTGGTGGACACAGAAGATGAACTCAGTGACATCCAGTCAGAGTCGGTGCCCTCAGAGGTGCGGGACTGGCTGGCCTCCACTTTCACCAGACAGATGGGCTTGATGCTGCGACGTAACGAGGAGAAACCTCGCTTTCGCAGCATTGTCCACGCTGTTCAGGCTGGAATTTTTGTTGAGAGGTAAATTTGTGTATCATGATCACAGTCACACAGAAATATATCAATGATCTTTAATTTGTATGTATTGTCACCTGTATCCATCACCCAGTGGTAAGATAATAGGTATAACGGTGACATAGGAGACAGGGCAAAGAGACACGGGGCAAAATAGAACAACAGAAAATCACTCCTAGTGAAGGGGAAAATATCAAAGAAGAAAAGAAAGCTAAATTCAAACTATGCAGACACAAGAGAAGGGAACTGAGAAAACTAAGATCAAGAACCTAATAAAAGTAAAAGAGAGTATAACAGACAAGAGGCAAAAACTAAACATTGTCTGAGCTGAACACAAGCTGACTTAATGAGCAAACATGAACAAAAGAGTGGTAGACACTGACTACACAAACATAAATGTAAGCGACAATGCTAGAGTGGGGAATTTTAACATTAATTGACATTGGAGCAGGAGTGTGAAAGTAGAAAGGGAACATAAACTAGAAAATGCTGTGCAAAACAACAAGGAAGGTTAACCACAGTGAAAACCGATATCAACCAACGATATCTCTTCTTTTTTATACATACATTTAATTACAATTTATTTTTAAATTAATAACAGCAACACAAACATTGTTTCTGGGCTCTCTGATATTTACCGTACATCACAAACATCATAAAGTAAAGTTGAGAACAGAAAACAGCTCTCAGTACAGTTCAAATCTATTACCCACTTTGCCAATCTTGGAATGTGGAATTTCATGGTTAGATTATTGCTGATTGCCAATGCAGCATGTGCATATATGAATGAAACCTAGTGTCAAAAGTTGAAAAAATAATTCAAAAGTTAAAGCACTGTGCCTTGGATTGAATACTGGTGTGGTTCTTTCAATTTTAATCTGTTGTAAATATGTGTGCATCCTCTGCACAGTGACTCACTCACCTGAGTCGACCATACATCATCAGAGGACTGGCAAGCCTGCATAAGCACAGTCATTCAGAGGGTTACAAACAGCTCCTTCTCCAAGGTTGTGCTTTATCACACACTAACAAGTGACATGCATTTGTTCAAGTCATTAAACCGTAAACATGCAAACTGTAATCTTTTGTAATCTGCTTTATACAGGGCAGACTATGGAAAGAGGGGGAAAACATAAAAAAATGTACATATAAACACATATAAAAAATGAAAGTAAAACAGTGAGTGTCCATCACTTTAGACAAAACGACCAATGTTGATTTTGCATTTTGAAAACTACTTACTACTTAACTAAAACTACTGTATATGGCGACATTGTCATTTGCAAATTACTTTTTAGTATAAGTAGAATTTTTGTATATATGACTTTGTTTAATCTGATAGGTCGTTAGGACTTACATAGGTCGTTGTGCATTTTGTCACTATGAATCTATTCTATCTCTCATTTGTAAGCTGTAAAGCTTTTGCATGTTAAAAAAAGTTGCTGTTGCCATTTCTCAACTTACCCTTTTCAAGGTTTAAGCTGAGTTGTGCTGAGCTGAACATTTATCACTAGTCTTGGTGGAGAACCTTCCAGGCTGTGCTTGGGGCGCTGTGGTAACCTTTGGTGTTTACACTTAGCGGCATGCTTCATTTGATGTTTTTATCTCATTCAAACAGGATGTATCGACGTACCTCCAATATGGTGGGACTCAGCTATCCCCCTTCTGTCATATCTGTGCTTAAGGTATTAACATGTGCACACACATCCCAGCAGAAGCACACACTAAATAACTTATTTATAAGAAGTTGATTTCTGCCAGGTATTTAGGGAGGGGGCTTATTGTCTTCACTTTTCTACATACTATTTTTGTCCCCCTCTCTTGTTTTCATAGCAAAGTCTTTGTGAACACCGTTCTCTTACTGTCTACCCACCACAGTACAGATGAAAGTCGTGCTCTTTGGTGCAAAGATGCAAATACAAAAATTACTCAGAAAGTATCAGGCAGAATGTCTATAAGGAAACAGATTAGTATTTTAATAGTTTTAGATTAGTAGAAGCGCAGGGGTTCATTTCTATGGAAAGCCAATAACATGAATGTATGCCATTGAACTTGTAGTGTCATCCATCTCAACAGATTTGTGTTTTGCAGTTTACTATGAATAAAGTTAATTATTTTGTTATTGTTTGTTTGTTCCCCACACAGAATGTTGACAAATGGTCATTTGACGTGTTCGCTCTAAATGAGGCCAGCGGCGATCATGCACTTAAATTCATATTCTATGAGTTGCTCACAAGATACGACCTCATTAGCCGTTTCAAGGTAAAGTCATATAACATAAAGTCATCGCTGTTCATTTGTTAGAGCCACTGGTCTAAAGAGAAACTAAAAATATCAAATGTCTGATTAGATTGAAGTGAGAACAGTTGCTGTATTTCAAAAATGGCTATATTATGAGGGGGTTGGACACGCTTCATCTCATCTGATACTCATCAAGCTCATTTTCCTCAGTGTCTCATAACTGACGACACTTAGCTTGAAGTGACAGCAACTGAGTCTAAATGACATGGGTGATGAAGCCAAAATGAAAATGTAATCGTATTCTGCAGCAGCTTAAATGATTCACAAGACCATGATTTTATGACATCAATTTGAGATGCTGAGGGGGCCGTAAACGTATTTAAATTGTATGCACCCATGATTTAAATCACCAAACGGCTTGCTCAGGTTTCTATTTGTCTGCAGTCTCGTTAACTGTGCTGCTCGTTTGTCTTCTAACAGATCCCAATTTCTGCAGTGGTGTCATTTGTGGAGGCCCTGGAAGTGGGATACAGCAAACATAAAAATCCCTACCATAACTTGATTCACGCTGCTGATGTCACACAGACTGTACACTACTTGCTACTCAAGACTGGCATGGTGGTGAGTAGTGCACGGACGCATTAGAGGATGTAATGATTGGCATCTGCTGTCGACTAACTAGCACACACACACACACACACACACACACACACACTCAATAGTCGAAGTAGAAGTGCAAGTAACTTCAAACATACCTTTAAATTCTTTACTCAAGTTGAAATATTAAGTACATACTTTAATATATGGATGCTGTTGGTAGTGTGGATAAAAAAATAACATAAAATGGAAATACTGCAGTAAAGTACAAGCACCTTTAAATTGTGCTGAGGGACAGTACTTGAGTAAAGTAAAACATAACATGTTTTACCACCTCGGTAAACCAATTAAAACCTACAGAAGTCAGTTAAACATACTGGTTTAGCTCCAGTAAGGAACACTAACTGGACTAAAGCTTAGTCTTTGAAAACATAGCAACTTTATTGGATCAACATATTTCAGCAAGTGGACTTTATCAGGATCTTTTCATCTCTTCAGACTTCATTGTTTCTTCACACACCACAAACTTGAGGAACATCAGCCCACACTGCAAAGAGCATCTGTCAAACTGTGACACTTATTTATGGTCATTGTCTCATTGTTTTAAAATTGGCTGTCATTAGCTGTACTGCATGATACTTTGGTTCTTTTTTTTTCGTCACGCGAGCTATATTTCTCACTGCTCACAGCTCATTCCCACTGGAATAACTTTGAGGCATTCCTGGTGCTGCATTCATTCATTCAGAAAAAAGTCTAGCCTCACTAAAGCTGAGTTCAAAGCCCCCTCCGGCCAACCAGCCAGCCACCCCAGCTTCCAGTGTTTTTATTTAATCACCTTAATAAGCTGGCAGCGACAGGTCGACATGTCAGCATGTAGTGTTTCTTTGGGCAATGCCTTGTGGAGTAAACCACATTACTGCTAGAACCTCAGGCTTCTGGGAGAGCTGGAGAACAGCATCTATCATTTTACAAGCTCTCAGGCCTTCATTAAATCAACAGGTCATTCATAAAGCAGGCGCATGAGGAAATATACTGAGGGATGGATCAGGCATCCTGCCCAGTTCCCCACCTCCAGACCTTCCTAATGAGTCGCTAGCTTCCTGAGCTAAATCCTTATATACATGAGTGCATTTATCCAAAAAAAAAAAAAACACTCACAGGTGTGAGGATGCTGGATACTCACAGACTGAAATCAAACTTCTTTCATCAAAATTCTTTATTTAAAAAATATATCATAACACCTGCAAGTGTCTTTTCATGTCTGTACAGTAAACATAAAGCTATAACCATGATATACAGTAGCATCAAGCTAATCCTAGTAACTGTAAATCTAAAACAAATAAATCACTATAGCTCACTTATTTTTCTATCTTTATTCTATAAAAAATAGTGAAGTGCAAAAGTCATGATGTGGTGTGGTTTGTTTCACATGTGACAGGTGCAGGTAGTTAGCCTGCTGGTGTTATTTCCATGTCCTACAGACAGCAGGAGTGTGGTATCTAAGCTACAGTGTTTTTTTGATTTTACACTACACTTACACTTGTTTATTTGACATTTTTACCAAAGATATTAAACATGTCCTGGTGCCAGTGTCTCTGACTTGAAGTTCGCTGCGTTCTTTGTGGTATATTGTCTGTATTTTCTCACACACTATAGACAAAACAAATAAAAGAAATGATTAAGCATATTTCTCCACACTCTTTTAGCACTGTTTCATTGCTTTCTTTTCAACCTCCTCACACATTCCGTCTAAAAGAGTCCAACTTGACCTAAAGATTTTAAATAGGAAGGCACAACGTATAGTCTCACCTTGTTTTAACTCAAAATAAAACGACTTCATATTTTATATTTGGTAACAGTGACAGACACTTTGAGAGGGAAAGAGGAAGGACTATTAAAGCGACAGTTATAAATGTGATTCTCAATAGCGAATGTCTTATCTAAGGTTTCCTTTTTGCTCTTCTGACCTTTCCTCTATTTCCTCCTCCTCATTTGTTTTCTTTCATCCCTGACGGTAATGTATTCCTCATGCCCAATTCTTCTCTTCGCATTTTTTATTTCTCCTCTACCTCTTTATGACATGATGCACCATTCCCTGCATCCCGTCTTTTTCCATTCACTGGCTTCTCATTTCTCTTTTCTAATTCCTGTCCATTCTTTCCTCATGTGTTCATTACTTTCCTTTCTTCTCACTGTCAATATCTGTATCTTTTCCATCTCGTTGCATCCCCTCCTCAACACCATTCCCCTTTTTATCTTACCCTCTCCTCTCTTTCCCTTTACCTCCAGCATTGGTTGACTGAGCTGGAGATCTTTGCCATGATCTTCGCAGCGGCGGTGCACGACTATGAGCACACGGGGACTACAAACAACTTCCATATTCAGACAAGGTAATGGTTCATAAAATCAAAAATGCATGGCATTGACCCACCCAATCAATGCTTTCATTTACAGCAAGGGGGTTTTACATTCACACTGAGATCGCCTGCAGTGCTGTAATAACACTGGGGCAGGACGAGATTCCAGATGAACTACTGCCAAAAACAAAACCAACTAATGAAGTCAGCTTTCTCAGTTATCACTGATGACAACTTGAGTTACAAAAAATTCTCAAAAACATCAAATCCTGATCTTCAGAAACTATTAAAGCCAGCGTATTGACTGACTTCATTTGAATCATTCTTACTGAAACTTGGTCTGCAAGTTGCCCGACTGCAGCAAGAATTTCTTTTGCACCACCCTCTAAAGTGATGCATAGCTGCTGCACATGTAGACACAGAGCTGCAGAAAAAACTCAAAGAGAAAAAGATTAGAGACATGACCAGGCATCCCAAAACCTGATCACATGCATATCTAAGTCAGAAGAATTAGTCGTGGATCCATTTTTGCTCTGTTAGTTGTCTTTCCAACCTATACTACTGATTTGCTTTCTCTTTGATTGACAGGTCAGACACAGCTATCCTATATAATGACCGCTCTGTGTTGGAGAGCCACCATGTCAGCGCAGCCTACCGCTTACTGCAGGACGACGATGAGATGAACATCCTCTATAACCTCTCCAAGGATGACTGGAGGTCAGAGATATAGACGATAAGATAAAGAGAAGCAGGAGGTTGAAACAGCAAAGAGATATAAAACATATGTGAATTTCTCTTATTATTCTAGATTAACAGCTGTGCTTAGTGTAGTCACCATCAGAAAGACTGGACTACCTTTAACGTCCAACAGTTTTGTACTAGATGGAACTGTTTTGTGTCATAATACATTAAAGGAGGCAGCTACAGTCCTATTTCTTGCAGAATATGCTGAGACTTGTCAAAGCAAATTTTATAAATAGCTCTCAAAATATTCGTTGGCTGCCTTCGTTCACTTTAGCGACTTCCAAAATAAGTCTGCTTTTATAACCTGTGAGTGTGACAGTTCATTATACTGTACAGCACATGGTTCATGTTTTTCTCTCCTTTCTTTTCTTCCTTATGTTTTCATCCAGAGAGCTGCGAGCACTGGTGGTGGAAATGGTGCTGGCTACAGATATGTCCTGTCACTTCCAGCAGGTTAAGGCCATGAAGAACTTTCTACAACAGCCTGAGGGGTCAGTTGCCTCTATTGTGTATGTTTACCCAGTAATTTACATCTTCATTAACCCTGCCATCAACTGCCGTTTACTAACCACCACACAATTATTCCTTCCCAGATGGGTGTACTCACAGAGAAATGGAAATGAAGATTTCTGTTGCTATTGTTGTTTACTTAGCATAAAAAACTAAATTGGAACAGATATTTGGTTGTCAAAATATCATTTATTAAAAAGAGCAGGTATACACTAGACTCTCTCAGATACAAACACAGGTTGGTTTGTGTTTCTGTGCTGAAAATCTGCAGCAGAGTTATGGTACAGGCACATGAGATTTATTTTCACATTACAGTGAAAAACAACCGGCGCCACTGCAGGTTTTTGGGAATGCTGTGTCTGCCACAGCTAAGATAATCATGCAAAAAATGTTTATAACATTATTAAATGTTATACTGGCTGTATTACTCTTCTTTCCAACTCTTCAAGTTTCTAAAGCCCAGATAAATATTTTAACATTTTTTTGCAAATAACGTTTTTGTTCAGGATTAGTATAGTGTACTTGAATTCATGTGTGCTTCACTGGGGTCACTGAGACTTAATCTATGTACATTGCACATTACTGCAACTGTATTTTAACCTGCTTTCTGTTGGAATAAGTCAAAATTTTAATTTCACTTTGAGCACAGCACCCCCTACAGTGACCAAAAACTGCTGCTTGAGAACAAAGAGAGCAAACTATCATATGACGTGGTGAGTCATCACTGCTGATGTAGCTGCAACATTGACAAGACAAGGCTGTAAGAAACTTGTTGACCTTCAGTTTTTTTTCACTGTAGTAACGCACAGCACTAGTCATCATTACAAAACTGCTCAGAGAGTAGTGATATGGAGGTAAGCAGGAATCAACAACATTATGCATCCCATATCTGTGAATATACCTTAGAAATAATCTGAAGTAATCATCATGCTACACTATATGGCACACACGCACACAAACACACACACACGAACACATAAACGAGAGATTGCAGTCTGCAGGAAGCTGAAATGCTGAATAGACTCTAATGTGAAGCAATTCAAACCAGTCTGCTCCAGGCCTGCTTAGAGTGCACTTCAAGATCCAATCTGCCACAAATGGAACAGGAGGGAATTTGAGCAAGTCTTTCTCACTTCTATTTAACCGTGTGTGTGTATGTGTGTTTTCATTTGTGTAACTATTTTCCACATTGGCCTATGTTTGCCCATTTCTGCATCAGTACTTAAAACATGACATTTTGATATGATTATGAGGTGATATCTCAGACACCACCAATATCTGATAAGATAAGATGCTGCATCTTCACAGTGTTTCACGGTAGAAAACTGCTTACGGGAAACATTTTTTCTCTATTTTAGCATTGACAAGCCCAAAGCACTGTCCCTGCTGCTACATACAGCAGACATCAGCCACCCAGCCAAAAGCTGGGACGTCCACCACCGCTGGACCACCTCTTTATTGGAGGAGTTCTTCAGACAGGTGAGGGGATGCACCTGACAGGTCAGGAGAAGTGCATAAATGATTCCTGAATTAAGTGTTAAAACATAGATATGAGCTGTCATTGACATTGTGCGTCAGCTGCCTTTGATGTTTACAATTTTTTCCTGCTTGGATGTCAAAAAAAATCTATTTATTCTTACAGTTCAATCTCATGTAAGTCACAGTTTCACACTTTAACACAGTGGCAGCACAACACCAAGAATAAAACAATGACAGTAGTAAATAATTATTCTCACAGATCCACCCTCCATAACAGCTTACATCATCAACATTCAGTCATACTCGTAAATGTAATTGTTAACACTGGGCACATTGTCATTTTTAAAAATGCTAATATGACAAGCACCAAGGAAGATTAAAATGTAGAGCATTGCCCCTTTGATAAAACAATTCATAAATAATAAATTGCATATTTAGTACAGTAAGATCAGACATTTAACTGGTGCCACATTGCTTTAATCTCCTCCATTATTAATCCACATTGTTCTCATTATCAGTGCTATTGTTATTGCAGCTGCCTTCACAAGACCTTTGTCTCTCGGGATATGAATTACCATTAAATAGCTTCTCCAAAGAACATTGCCTCCTGACTCCACATCTCATTTGTTTGTGACAAATGAAAAGCGAAAATGAAACCCAGAAGCACTTAAGTGGGGCCAAACGAATCCAAAGCCTGTTGATAGAAGCGTTAGAGATGGTGGTGTGTATGTGCGCTACGAGTGTGTTTGTGCAGTGAGTTGTGTGCATACGCTTGGAGGATGGGGAATGTTTCTCTTGAAACAAAGACTGACAATTATTTTTACTCAGAAACTTTCTGTATTTACAGGGGGACAAAGAAGCAGAGCTTGGGCTGCCGTTCTCGCCGCTCTGCGACCGAAAGTCCACAATGGTGGCACAGTCCCAGATTGGTGAGTGGTTTATGTAATATATTCATAGATTCAGATTCAGGACATAGATTCAGAATCAGAAGAGGTTTTAATACTATGAAGAAGATGAGAAGAAAAAAGTTCATTCTTTTCAAATAATGGTGTTATAAAAAATGAGAAATGTTATATAATTAAGTAAATAATTATTATTATTAAGGTACCCAACCCCATAATTTTTTTTTGCCTGACATAAAAATAGTTTTTATACATGTATCTGAAATCATGCAGGGTATGAAGCAGGACAGTTTTAGCTCCTATTGAGTATGCCTCAACAACCCCCAAGACAACAGGGCAACGATGAAACACAAAACAGTGCAAAGAAGTCAGAAGTGAGACATTCCCTAGTTTAAACTAAATTCTTCAGAGTTAAACTAAAGACAAAATGGACATTAGAACTGACAACATGTACATGTCTTAGTTACTTATTCAGCCTGTACATATTGACACATGAGTATCTTGTCCCCAGGTTTCATAGACTTCATTGTGGTGCCCACCTTCACTGTGCTGACAGACATGATGGAACGTATCGTAACGCCACTCATCGATGAGGCCTCCCATTCAGGTTTTGCCGGGTTTCGACGATCAAGGTGGGTCGTATTGTTTAGCTCTTTATTCAGATCTTTACGTTGGGATATTATTTGGCAGTGTAAAGCTTATTCTTATATGCTGTTTGGTAGCAGGTCTGAACAGATGGAAGTGGGTGACTTTATTTGAGTAAATTCAAGCAGGCTGGTTAATCAAGGATAGAAAATGTGTTGTTTTCTACCCTCTCATACCTTTCTGAGTAATACATGCCCAATGATGACGATTAGACCTTAACAGCTGTAACAGCATATCAAATTGAAGTACGGAGAACAGCAGATGAGTCTCCTATGAGTAATCCATTTCTGAGTGTGGAAATGTCTCCACCTTTCATCAGGCACAGCCACACACCTTGAAATTGACATTTTAGAGACGTTAGTCAAGTTCACCTCGCCATCCCTGGTCAAGACTCGGCCTCAGTGTGACACTGGCAAATACAATACCCTGTTGAGATGCAAAGGAAATTATTTCTTTCTCCACAAGCTGAATTAATCACCAGGCTCATTACATTTCTCACCACATACTGAATCAGGTATATGCAGGCCTTTGAAAGTACCCAAATAAGATGGTCTGCAAGTACATTCCACCAACTCTTGTGTCACTAATATTTAAACTAGCCAGAGAGGGATCATTTTATGCTTGTGAAATGCTCTTAATATAAAGCAGGCTCTGCATCTTCCATTGCACCTGCACATCAATATCAACCTCCCCATTCTCCTCAACAGCAGCCATTAGCATAACACAGTGTGCCTCCAGTCGAAGCTAACCGAGTGGAAATCTCAGATAGTGTTGCCACTTGTGCAGTCTCCCCCTCTTTGTACACACCTGGGTGCTTATGGGTTTCTTTGGACCATTTCTCGAGAGCATTTAGAGCAGCTTTCAATCATCTGTAACCATGTCTGCCTCCCTTTTATACACCTGTCTTTCTGTTTTCTTTTTTATGTGCCTTTGGATTTAAAAGTAGTTTTTTTTATATATTCAAGATGTATGACTCCACAGATGGTAATGTCTGTTTTTTCTGGTCTACCACTGAAATAGTTCTCATTTGGATAGACTGTCATGAAATACAGACATTCCTGGTACTCATATATTGGTGATATGCTGAATTGCCTTCTGGTTTTGAATGAAATGTTTCAACAACTTGACTCTCGTGAAATTTAGTACATTTAGTTTTCATGAAGCTAGAAGCTAGAACAGTTTTACAGTTACATGATTAAATGATATTACACCTGCTACACAATGCAAACACACTGATGTTTGCATTTAGCTTAAAGTTCTCAGACTCTCAGAAATGCTAGCATGGTGTCGACTCTTAGTCCTGTTTACCTCTTAACCTTCTTACTCATTTTGTTCTGTCCAGTCTGAACAGTATTAGCTCAGATGAAGCCAAGAGGCAAAATGTGAGGAGCATGGGCTCCGACAGCAGCTCATCTGTCCAAAGCTCCTTGCTGACAGTAGACATGAAGCACTTCAAGGCGTTGTGGAATGAAGAGGTTTATCAGAACAGAGAGAGGTGGAAAGCGCAGGCGGCTAAAGGTACAGTACATCTATAAAACATTTGAACTGGTAAAGTGGGGGTGATTTGGGGACTCAGGGAGTAGCAAAGCCGTGGGAAAACAGATGTGTCCACAAGGATCATGAGATTCACCAGAATGCAGAAAATTGGCTTGTAAAGCTTCAGTGGTCTTAAAGTCTGCTCAGCAGGGGATTTTGATAAACCTGTATTAGTGTGGGATTTTGTGGGATACGCAATGAAACTGTTTATAATAATTGATTTTTAATTAATTAAGTTGATGCCACTTTCTAATAAGCTACACATTATGTAGGGTTTGTTAGTTGTAACTTCTGACTTTATTAAACGTGAATGAACTTTTGCTGATTATCTACATCGGTTAAAATCCGTTATGAAGAACAACATTTAGATTACCAGATTGTGTCAAATCATGTGGGGGGGTATTTATCCTTCCCTTATGTTTTACATTTTTAAATAGCTATTTCTTCCACTATCTAATAGTTCTATGGATAATTTTACTATTAATTCTACTAATTTATATTAAAAAAATATTGACATTTATAGCTGTACATTTAGTGGCCTACAAGTGAACATTATGTATTACCAAGTACAACACCTGTTCTTGGAGGCCAAATACAGAGATAAAGATTTTACATTGAATGTACATATATATATATATATATATATATATATATAGAGAGAGAGAGAGAGAGAGAGAGAGAGAGAGAGAGACAGAGAGAGGAACATTCTTACTACAGATATGACAGATCTGCCTCATAACAAGTCAGATCAACCTCTCAACCTTAGCTGACTTAAAGTAATACATGCTTACCTGCCTCCACACTGCATGTGACCTCAGAGGCGGAGGAGAGAGCTAAAAAGGAAGCAGAAGAACAAGCCCAGCAGCAAGTGGAGATGGAGCCCCAGGAGGTCCAAACACAATCAGAGCAGCCCGAGCCAAAGGATGACAAATTGGAGGGGGAGACACCTGAGTCAGCAGAGGTCAGCAGACCTCCAGATGGTAACAGAGGAGAAACAGAGCAGGGAGCGCAGCCTGGGAGCACCACACACAAGAATCCCCCACTGCAGAACGGTACATACCTTTACCTGTGCAATCCCATAGTATGACCTGTTTTTAAAAGGTACAAAGTGAGGATGCCACAACAAGTGTATTAATGCAATCTTTGTAGGATACCTTACCTAGTAAACTTTATTCCCATATTTGACACAGGAAAGCTTCACATCTTTATATTTAATAAATTGCAACCAGCAGATAGTTGACATTTTTGTTTTAAGAAAAACTAAATCATTCATTCCATTGTCAAAATAGTGGCTGTTTTTTGTTTGATTAGTTAATGATTCATTCAGTCTTTGCATTTGTTTTTCCATTATTCGTAGCTGTGAATGAAAAGTACCTTTTTTTATTTAATGGAGCAGTATGAACAACAAAATAGTTATGTAGTTATGCAATATCTTATCCAATCAAAACCTTTACCGAATGTAATGCATTGGCATTCAGTTTTCACATTGATAATTCTCCTTAAGTATCTTCAAGGTTGGAAAGGTTTTGCGCTGAGTAGAACATTTATGCCTACCTCTTGATGTTTGCAGGTTGCAATTTTGCATCGAATGAACATTGGATGTGATTTTTGTTTTCAATTTTTATACACTTTGCCCCCAAAATTCAGCTTGATTTCTGTAGTGTTGTTGCAAACTTTGGTATCCGGACTAAAACTTACAATAACTTTCTATAGGTTAGTAGGGTCACTGAAAACTAAATGACATCAAAAAAGAAAGATGGTTTCAGCATTTCCCATAGGCGAGAGTGCATGTCTGCTGCCACAAATGTACCTGAGTCAATACAACACAACTACTCTGGCTTTTAGGAGAGCTGTCTGAAGGGGCCGAATCTCCAGAGGGTGAAGAAAACAAGAACAAAGGAGTCGATGGTGAGTTTATTCCTGCAGACTAAAATGAAGTATCTGCCCCCACTGGCAGTTTTTTAGGTCCCCATTTAAGATAAAACTAATTAACTAACACAACAGTATTGAGCATGACAACTGTCTGAGATTGTAGTTTGTGCAGAGTGCAGCTGTTACTGCTATTTAGTATGCCCCTAGTGATATAGAGGGGGTGGGCAGAAACTAGAGACACTAGCATGTAGCTAAACAAATAACTGGGGTTTATTTCACGACTTGAATGAAATAGGTCTAAACAAGTGTTTAGAATTAATTTTCCCAAATAAGATATAGGCAGCTTACGCAAATGAATATAGTATCAGAGGTGTTTTTTGTCACATGATCAGCAGACTAAACAGAAATTATAATACAAGAGAAGGTCCAAGAGAAGAACTGATCTTTGAAAGAAATGTCACAATGTTAACAGCTTGTTCATGTATGTGTTTGCTTATGTTTAATTACCTTTTGTTTCCGAAAAGCAGAGGGAGCAATGGAATAAGCAAGCTGTGAAGAATCACAGTCACATTGTGCTTTTAAACCCAAAAGGGAGACTCAGAGCCAGATGGAGGGCCATTCTTCGGAGTTTGTCGCCCTCTACAGGACACCAAGAAACTGACATCTTCATTTCCATTTTGTCTTCTGCTTTTTTAAATTTTCCCATGATTATACTCTCACGCTCTTATATGCTGAGCTTGTGGCTCTACCCATGTGCATTATCCTCTCTTCCTGCTTATTTATGAAGACAATACAGAAGATTTAATGACCTTAAGCTGACAGTGACAGTGGTGGGGGTGAAGAGGAGCCTTTTACACGCTGAGAGTGAAACTGTTGCTCGTTTGTTTGCCAATCTTTTACTTTAGTCCGCCACACACTTGTATCCATTGCACAAGTCCCATTGTTTACCACTGTTTTATTTTTCTCAGCAAGTTCTCACTTGTGAGAGTTTGGCACTATGAAGTCTCGTTAGAAGTTGATTTAGAGACTTTGCATATGAATAAAGAAGTGTTTTGTAGGAAAAGTAGAATAAGTGAACATTAAATGAGATGTTTACACCTGCTTCACAGTATGTACAGGATATGAGTGTGTGCATAGTACACTAAATTCACAGGTCTACAGCACTACTATTTTACTAGCAAGTACTCCTTACAGACTGTCTGTAAAAAGCTGTTGGCAATCTCATATGTTTGGCTTCTATAAAAATCTGTTTTTGTCACCAGCTGTGGCTGATTTTTACTCCTTAGAAATGTTCACTTATTTAATGCTTTCCTCAGACACAGAATAGTGACATTGTTTCAAGCTGTTCGTGTTCCTTGCAGCCGGGGCGTCTATTGTCTTTGTGTGCGTTTGTCCACTTCACTGTATAAAGCAAAGGTTATATGGATGGGTCTGGGGGGTGGAGGGAGTAAAAATCCTGTGATTCTACAATCCACCAATACATATTTTTTGGATATAATGTAAGATATTATAGTGAAGAACGCAACTTTTGCATTTCAAACATATCACAGATAGACTAATGCATTTAAGGTGTTGTAATATATTCAAATCTTTTTGTTTACCATTTGTTATGTCCTGTATGAATCATGCACTACATGTGTCTACTATACTCATAATATGTAATTTCTTCATCAAAATACTTCTTGATGCCTTTTATGTGTATTTAAGCTGTAGCAACACTGTCACAGGAATGTTTTTCTTTATTTCTTTTTTTTGTTTGTTTGTTTTGCAGTACAGTTGTGTCACAGCAGCTTCACCTTCTAGGTTGTTGGTGTAATGTTTATTCGATGTGTTTACAGTGTGCTCGTACACCTTTTGTGATGCATCCAAGGCTGTGAGTCCAAACTGTATCTGCTTCTTGGTTGTTTGCCAGGTTTTTAAAGCTTGTAATGTTGTGTATAGAAGATGCAAATATTGCTTACTGTGCATATGTAACATATTGAACCACTGCAATGCTGGTTCAGCTTTTACTGTATACTTATTATGTATAATTGAAAACAAAGATAATGAGCATTTTGGTAGTATTTGCATAATGATGTACATGTTTTCCTTAAAACTGTGCACTTTTACTTGGTTTTTTCTTTATCCTTTTGGTATCAAAATCATAAAATTAATTGTGCCAAGATCAAGTTCTTGGTATATTTTAAGTTTATTTTAAAGTATACTGGACATGTGTGCACTGCTACATAGTCTAATATGTATTGTACATATAGGGTTCGATAATGGTAAATAGGAACTATAAATTGTTTTTTAGCCTCTTTGCTTTAATACGCATTCCATTTTTTTATATTACAGGAACATTATTGCTGTAATCTAAAGCAGTTTATCAAATAATATAACCACATGCTACTGTCTACCTAAAAATGCAGTCAGTGCTTTATCAAGCCAGCTGACTGAATTTGTGCCTATATATGTTCTTCACACTTTTCACCTGTAGGAAATCACATCATGTGAATTTCTGCTGACACAGGTACAGTCAAATAAAACCAGTAAAAATCTTCCTTCAATATTACATTCTAAAAGCGTCTTGAGTAAAGACTTTTATTTTAGACACTGTCGAAAAAGTGTAAAGTCAGCATTTTGATGTTGCAGACGTACAGCATAATATTTGTAAGGGCATATTTTGGGTTATATTTTGCTGTTTTTATTTAAACAAAAATCTATTTTCTAGCTGTTTTTGTGCTGTATAATGTATGTTTCTATTCGTTTAACTGTACTGTTCACTCCTGCTCATTTAACTCAGAGGACGAATTGTCATCTTCAATGAGTATTTTTAATTTTGTCCTTCCTCTGTGTGTCTGTTCAAAACGTTTTATTCCACCAGCTCGGAAGTCAGAAAAAATCTAGTGGCTTAAACTATACCTAACTGTAAATTTAAAGTGTAACAATTAAAGCAAATTAGATTTATAAACAAACAAATCGCATCCACAAAATAGCCTGACTGACTCGCACAATATATTTTCTGTACCAATCAACCAACACATGTACAGTCTTGTAGTTTGCTCTATCTTCACTTACTACTGTGATAGCCTACTTGTATGAATATTTAACAGGAATTTGTACCAATCATAATCAGAAACATAGCTGTATCTATGACATGTAAAGACTTCTAAACTTGGTGTTTTGTAACGGTTATCGTTGAACAGATTATTTGTTGTTTGTTTAATGCTTTGTTTCCTTGTTTAGTCTGAATCACTCTGTAATGACTGATCTCAAAACTCTTCTGGTGTCTGAGGTTAGATGGATGTAAAGCGTGTGTGTGTGTGTGTGTGTGTGTGTGTGTGTGTGTGTGTGTGAAACTGCTGAAAAATACTTAATGTGCATTTCTGATCTCCTCACTGTGACCTGCTCTACTGATGAGTGCGATGAACATGCGTTTGTGTGTGTGTGTGTGAGTGTGTGTGTGAGTGTGTGTGTGTGTGTGTGTGTGAGTGTGTGAGTGTGTGTGTGTGTGTGTGTGTGTGTGAGTGAGTGTGTGTGTGTGTGTGTGTGTGTGAGTGTGTGTGTGCGCGTGAGTGTGTGAGTGAGTGTGTGTGAGTGTGTGTGTGAGTGTGTGAGTGTGGTAG
>JAUYWH010000009.1:14288246-14309289 GCA_034779795.1 Ctenopoma multispine | reverse complement strand
CTATCTATCTATCTATCTATCTATCTATCTATCTATCTATCTATCTATCTATCTATCTATCTATCTATCTATAGAGTCAAACTCTTTATTGCTCGCTAAGCCATGTCTTGAATGTTTTTTTAATCTGTATCAATAAAAAGGAAAGTTCCCAGATTCAATTACACATAAACCAAGTTGTTCACATTCAATATGTTCTTTGAACTTGTGGAATTAATGTATTTAGAAGGGAAAGTCAACATTTTTCCCTGCCATGAAAGGCAGCTTATAAAAAATGTGAAGGCATAAACAGGCAGGGCAGGTGTTGACGATGCAAATGAAACGGATGACAGATGGTGAGCCTCGCAATTGCTCACTGTGCAGATAATGGATGGAGGTAATCAAATTCCTCTGAGGTTTTGGGACTTTCTTCAGAACTTTCCCATCAATTGCACCATCAAACGGTACCATCGTCAAATACAGCCCCCGCTACCTCAAAAGAAGCGATACAAAGAAGTTACAAGACTGTATATCTTGATGGACTTGGCCAAGTTATGCTTTTACAGAAAATACAGTTTTCTGTTAGTGTTTGTGGAACCGATGGAGACCACAGACATAACTGGAAGGCATAACCCGCATCCCTCCAAATCCAGGTGTTGTTAAATCCAAATACATGTAGCTAGGTATCAGTCAAGTTTTGACTGTAATATGCTGCAGCTATTATGCTGTACAAAAGCAGCAATCACATCAACAAAGCTGTTCTGCAGGGGGAGTCTTCTGTTTCCATCCATGCAAACCCTCCTTTCATGTTCTGTGATCGAAACTTTCATCAATTTATTCACTCGAGCTGTAAGAGTTGTTATATCAGAGAGCAGCATTGTGAAAACAAGCATCTGATGTGTATTTTTCATATTTCTCATTGGGGGGGGGGGGGGATACAGGCTGTAGTTGTGTACATTTATATATCAGTGTGGTGACAGCCATTTTATTTACATAGAGCCCAGTTTGAAGGTCAGTTTAATGGTCCATTTGTGATTTTTATTCGTCTTGCTTCAGTGGAAGCTTCAAAACAAAACAAAGAGGGTCAGACAACGCAATAAATGAGATTTGTTTTATGAGTAAAACATGTCATTAAAAATGCATGACAGCATGGAGTACATTTTATCACACAACTTAGTCTCCAAACAATCTATCAAAGTATTTCTGGAGAAATTAATTTGCAAACTTGGCGTCACTGTTATCAGTACGTAAGACAAACATTGTTGTGTCAGACAAGACTTGAAAATGCCAATTCTGTATCTGAAAAGCATTTTCCTGTCACAACACTCAAAAGTGGCATATTACTGCAACAATTCTCTTTCACACTTCCAGCTATGATAACAGCTTCAAGTGTCACACATATGTCTGCATAAAAAGCGTAGGAGAAAGTATCACAGTGGCAAAGGGAAGAAAGTATGCTGAATATCACAAGTTTTACGTGTCAGGTGATGCTGGGGTTTTTTTCCAAATGCCTTTTTTTTTTTTAAATAAATGTGATAATTGCTCCTGCAAAATCTCAGGACAATGTGCCATATTGGTTATGTTGAAGGTGCAAAACCATTTGCTTTGCATTCCTTTAAATGTTGGGAGGATAATGTTACTAGTGCCGCACTTTTCTGACAGGTTGGTAGGTAACCTGCTGGGAAGTGTCTGTTTCTAACAGTATTCACTGGCACCTCAATCAAAGGAAAAATCCATGTTGGGAACGAGAAACATATTGTTAGAGACATATCCCGCACGAGCGTCCGTATAATAAGTTTTCCTTGTTTCCTGCCCAACCAGATCAAGGGCACATACAGCCAACTGACTTTTGGGAACTAATTTGGATAATCTATCCTTCAGTTACTTTAGCTTGTGTGAAATTCCCAATTAACTATATTCCAGCAAAATCACAAAACAGCTCCATGTGAAATTTCTTAATGAATTCCTTTGTCTCTGACTGGCACAGATGAGGCATGAGAAAGGCACATGTATGGTGAGCATATTAGTTAGGCGAGCCCATGTGATGGTGCCCGTTCATGGCTGACGGAACGTTGGTATCCTCGGGCATGGCTGCCAAGCTGCCAGTTTGTGCCGTCACACCTTGCTGCCTTTAAAGATTGCCCTGCAGAGACGGGGAGGAGGTACAGAGGGCCTCACGTTTTTAACAACGCACAGTCTGGCAACCCAGGAGAGTTTACGACTCAGGATCGGTGCCAAGAACTGCCCACTAGAGAGAAGGGGGGTGAGAGTGTGGGGGTGCAAGGAGATATGGGTGTAGAGCACACATACACAAAACCAGGCCCCTTCAAACACTCATGTTATGGATGCACACACTGTATAATAGTCTGTATTTATGAGTGTGTCCAGTATTGGACGATATGTCTAACAAAACAGCATGTCAATCAAGGCTCGACATTTGACATGTTAAAGAAAAGAGGAAAGTGTGTGCGCACTTATAGTGTACCCCTAGCACCATACACACACACACACACACACACACACACACACACTTTGCCTTTTCTCGGTAATCCACACAAATGGCAGTGGATGGCAGAATGTAAATGAGCTGGTTATTACACAGCAACGTTCATCAAGCTGAGCTGGAAAGACTTCAATGGCCCTGATGAATATGCATGCAAATTTGTTAATTAAGTTAATTATTCTGCTGAAAATTCATTTGTCTTCCCAAGGACATTTCTGCGATGATTTTAACATGTTTCCACCATTAGTCATGCACGGTGCTATTGAAAATCACTTCTGTTCACCTTTAGAAAGTTGTGGCCAAAAAGGGGGAAAGAACACCTACAAATGAGGAAGAGGAGGGACAAGGCAGGGAAAGGACAACATATCAGGGGCGTGTTTGGAGGTAGACAGCAGCTGGTGCAGCCTGAGGATAAGGTGGGGTAAGCCAAAAAGCATGGTTGCAGGATATTAGCTCAGTGGGTAGAGCATTAAGGAATCAGTGCCATGTCTGCAAAGCACTTTGAACAAAAGTGTGTTATAGTATAAGATATTATTTGACATGTTGTTAAGTTATGGGCAGAAATATGGCATCGGATATGGATCATAATCTCTGATTTACAGATTATGAGTAGGATAAGTAAAGACATAGACTTTGTGGGAACACAGCACTCATGTCATGTCATGTCATGTCATGTCATGTCATGTCATGTCATGTCATGTTACGTTATGTTACATGTTGCATACACGTCCTACAGGTTCTTCTCCTTGTCCACAGTCCTTCACCAATTATTATCCACCAAAAATATCAAAATATACAAAATCAGCAACATTAGACAGTAAAAGTTGCACAGTGAGAGAATCTGTCAGGATAAAAGTCAGGATACAAAACAAGCCAGATGGGAAAAATTCATAAAAAACATCAGGACGCACTGTTTGATACATCAAATGGCCACTCTTACAAGAAGCAGCTAAGCCTTTTCAGTAGGCCTAGTCTGAATATCCAGATGTTTGATTTGTTAATTAAGTCTCCATGGTAGTTAATCACTGTGTTTTTCTATCTGACAACAGCAGGTAAGTAGACGAGGATGACCCTAAAATATAGAGATCTAATGTGGGATATGCAGAGACAGACTGCATTTTTGTTTAAAAAACACAGTGTATTCCAAAAAAAGTTGTTCAGTCAACAAAAGAAAAGATGAAAATGCATTAAAAGCAGCAAAGCTCTTACGTTAGATGTTAGAACTAATTATCTTTTTGTGAGTCCATTAGAGAGTATATCTCTAATGTATATCTAATTTTTTTTGTGGATCACATTGTCATACATAATGTGGGCCAGTAATAATGAAAGAAGTGGCATTATGTCAGTGTCCCCTCTAGTGGAGAAGTGTAACATTGCAATGGCAAAATACAGGTCAAGATGCAGCATGAGAAATGGGTTTGCATCTAAGATTATAAAATTTGGATTAATAAGGTGAATCAGTGAAATGTCATACATGCCAGTGTATATCACATTTGGATTAAGTAATCTATATTTGTTCTCTAAAGCAGTTGTTTGTAATGATGAAGCTGACACATTTAATCGATTTGCATGCATTTCCTTGACAATCCAGATTAACAAGTACTATGACTATATTAGCAATATGCACGTACAAGTGCACACACATTTACACATTTGCAAGGCCTCAATTAAATTCACATATGGTTGGAGTAATTATCGTTATAGATAACTGGAATTAAAGGGGAGATATCAATGTGAAAAAAGAGGGTGAGTTGCCCTGGAGAAAAGAAGAGCTAGGGAGTGAACGTTAGGGCCAGGGAGGGCTAGTAACAGAGACTACATAAGAAAACAACAACAGCTGTTTGGCTTGTGGCTAAAAACAGGATGGAACAACAACATCATTTGCTAAGAAAATGATCTGGGAAAAAAGAATATACAGACTTCAAGAAAAGAAATGTGATGGCTTAGATAGTCTTTTCTCTTGGAGCTCTGCAGGGTGCATTTTTCTAATCTTCTCTGCGGTTTTTGATGTTATTATTTTTTTACACTTTCTCCCTACTGTTTTCTGTACATATTAAAATATTATACAAAAAATACATTTCCATTTTCCAAGCAGCTGATGCTTTACATCAAAAAGGTCCAACGAACATTTGCTCACTCTTTTCCATGGCCTGAGAAGATGTTGCTCAGTAAATTAAATTTGATATAAATTGTTATAACATCAAGAGTTTCAACAACCGTGCTCAGGAAGCTGCATCTCGTATGCACAATGAAGGTTAAAATGTTAGTCTCTAGTTCACAGAACTGATTGTATAAAAACACATTACAAGACTAAATATTGGTCATTATTATTGTTAACTTGTACCCACAACTTAATTATAGCTAGAGTACCCAATGTCTTGGTGCTCTTACACATGCACAAAAAAAATCTGACACAAAAGCCTGTCCCCACTGCCTGCCAGAGAATGTGTGAGCACACCCCTGACTGCTCTGCCCTTGACTTGTATCCATTCATCCAAGCATGCTGGATGGTTTAGTTAATTAAGCTTAATCTACCCCCAGAGACAGATATGAGTGCTGTTACAGTGGTCCACTGAGCTGTCCCTATTCACTCTTCTCTGGAACCCCTGTGGAGCTATCAGGGCTGCTCTACTCAACCATGTTCCTGTACATCGACAGGGCTCTGGAGAAACACATGATATGAAACACAGCTTAAATATTTAAAACACAGAAAGAGGGGAACACTGGGTTTGCAGTATTTTAAATATTTCAATAACACATCATGCTGTTGGAAACTGTTACATTCATAATTGTAAAGCAAACCAACCAAAAGCACCTGCACTGTTGGTTTAGACATACTTGACAGGCTGATTTAATCAGAAACACACAGTTAGTTATGTTTTATTGATACTACTGCTGTAATCTAATTAGTTTATTTTGTGATACATAGACAAGGTCACTACAGAGGGAAACACTTATCAGATATGTAAGTAATACTGCTTGACATATGCAAAAAAGACTAGAGCTATTTCATTTTGTTACAGTCTAGTCTCAAATATTTGGTGACAAAAACGTAATATGTCATTGAGCAGTTTATGTGTGTCATTGAAAACACAAACCTTTTTTTACAAATATTATTTAAACATAACAAATTCATAAAATAAAATGCAATAATAATTGTAATACATTAATATTGTAATACACAGCATTCATGACTTACAATAAAGTGCAGAGCTCTCTATCTTATTATATACTTTAATAGGATATAAGTTAATTGTTCACTTTTGTAAATATTTATTATTTTATAGAATATCACTCTTAATACAGACATCAGAGAATGAGAATAAAGCTGAGAATTAAGCAAAAAATAACCTTAAATCTCTTGTTATTTCTAATTGACATGAAGAAATAATTACCAGTCTTATTCACATTACTTTTTGTTGCCATCTTGTGGGTTGATTTATTTAATGCAGTGAAATTATTACCTCAATGTGATCTAAAGTGTTAATTTAAGTGATGAGCATTTGCAAAGGGAATATACAGATAAGTGTAGAAAGAAAAAGTGAAAAGTGAAAGCAAACTGTTTCCAAATTACAAAATCCTTAAAAATCGAAACTTGAAATTGCTCATGTAAAAAAATTTCAGACCCTTTGCTGTAGCAGTCAGAATTGTGTTCAGGTGCATCCTGTGTCTTTTTTCTAAAATTATACATTTCGGAAATTGTCACAGGTTGATTGATTCTTTCTTTTTTGACAAGTACTTAAAATGTTAAGTTTTTGTTTGTCGATTCAAACTTAACTTAATAGTCTAAAAATTATTATAAACGTCATTATTTATTCTTAGTGTGGTGTAAAAGTGATTTGAAAGATCTGATCTGGGAGATCTCAGTGAAGTATTTTTTTCCACCTGGCCAGATGCTATCTAATTCTTCTGATTGATTACATATTACTTCAGTTCATTATGTTTCATTATGTGCTATTTTCTAACAGTGACAGTCTAGTCCAAAAACAAAGGAGAAAAAGTAGAAGGAATAGTTAAATCAGTGTATTCTATAAGCTGGACTAACTAGAATGTCTGGAGGGATGATATTGTGTAAAAACATTCACATATTTTAAAGACATGTGCGTGCAAAACATAGGTAATGTATAAATGTAAACTAGATAAAAGCATTTGAATCCTGTTCCAGTGTTTCATGTCACTTTTTGGAGTGCATTTCCAACACAATAGCACCATTCTGGAAAACAGAAGTGTCACTGGGGTTGCCTCTCTTCCTCCCTTCTTTTAAATTCTTGCATGATAAAAAATGCAACAGATGTTTTCGCAGTTTTTGTGAGAGCATATACAGAAGAGGGTTCATACAGCAGTGAGAAAAAGCAAGTATTCTACAAATACTGAAGGCAATCTCAAAACGTTCCTGTGCAACACAGCCTTTAGGTTTATACCTTGTCTCAATGAAGATCAACATATTGTAAGGTCCCCAGCAGATGAAGAAAGCTGCAACAATACATAATACGACAACTACAGTCGCCCTGTGTCTTTTTCTATTTGAAGACAGAAAAACTTTCTTCAGGATGGCAGAATAGCAGAACACCATGATGGCAAATGGGAGAAAGAAGAGCAGTGACACTTGGAGATAGTATCCCAGATTGACATCAGAGTCCTCAGAGAAATCCTCACATACGGTAATGTTATTCCAGTAAGTTTCCACTTTCATGTTGACAGCATTACTCAGGGATGCTGCGATGCTGATGATCCAAGCAGCTGCACAGGCACCCATTGCATATCTTTGCCTCTTTACACGATTTGGCCAGCAGTGCAGCACCACTGTTATGAAACGATCCACAGTCATAGCAGTCAGTAGAATGATACTGCTGTACAAACCAACAAAATATGCCACAAACATGAATTTGCAAAGAAAGTCCCCAAAGACCCAGTGGTGTAACTGATCAACGGCCCAGAATGGAAGAGTGAGTGTGAAGATCAAATCAGAGCAGGCCACGTTCAGGACAAATAGATTTGTGACATTTTTCAGGTTCTCATAAATGACAAGAACACATAAGAGGAGACCGTTGCCTGTGATGCTGAATATGAAAATGAATATGAAGAAGGCACCACTGATGGTTTCAAAGTTAAATATCTCATCACAAAGATATACCACACTGTCATCCACAACTATGTTGCTCATTGTGAAGTTGTCTGCCATTGTAGATTTTCTAGAAAACACGAGAACAAAACTAAACTTAGCCAAATGTAAGTAAGATTGAGTAGATCTCTATGATTTAAAAGCTTTTTTACTTTCAAAAAGCAATTACTTGTAGAATCTTTAAAACATAGGGAATAATTATGAATAAATATAGAGCACTTACAATAAATCCTAAGCAACTTATCCTGATGATCAGTTGACACGTCTTGTGATGAACTGCATAAGAAACACTGAAAGAATGGGTTCCTCTTTTTGTTTCAGACTTAGTCATTAATGTTGCATCATTATTACAATTATACAGTACTCTCAATTTATGTAAAGATGGAAATTGTAGTGAAGCAGACAGACAATGCAGAATTTAAAATGTGTAATTATTTATTTTATTATAAACCTTTAAAACAACAAATAAAAAAACAAATTATGATTTTGATTATATTGTCATGTCCTCATATTTGTTTGGAAGATTTTTGAAAATGAAAGTGAAATGGGAGGGGGATGGGGGGGTGTTGTTAATATAAACACGGAAAGTAAATTGCAGTTAACCAAAGTGAATGACATAATATTGCATTATTTGACAGAATAGTAAATGATCACAACTAAATTCACGAAAAAATGATGGATAAAACTCTCTACAGTTAATGTTCATGTTACTGCTATCACAAATGTTTATACACTCACCATGCCCTCCATTTGAATAGCTGAATTTTTCATATATGCATTGAACTAATGTACTGTGACCATGCTAATAATGTTACACAGTTGTTGCAGATTTGTCAGCTGCACATACTGTATATGCATAAATACAAATCTCCCTTTCCTCTCTACTGGCAGCCATGTGAACATACTGAACCTTTCACCCTGTTTACACCTGGTATTAAGATGCGTCTCAGACCATAAGTGGACAGTGCTAAATACAAGAGTAAATGATCGCCAAGACAGATTGTGATCCACTCACTGAAACCACCTGCTGAGATGGTCTGGGAAGCTATTTTACCACATCTCTTTGTAGTGTCAACACTAAAGTGTCCTTATACGTCGCTGATAACAACGTTACAAGAAAATCCGTTACAAATGCAGGATGTGGTGTTTTTTTGCCTAAAAAACAAAACAAACAAAAGAAAGAAACAAAGAAAAAAACTTGCAGATAAACACTAATGCACGTGGTTAGAGCACCAGTGAAACAAGAAACCTAATATCCATTCCATTTCCATTCTAAGTTTATACCATACAAAGAGACCTTTAAAATTAAACATGGTGGTGGGAGCGTAATGCAGTGGGGCTGCCTTGCTGCTTCAGACAGGACATTTTGAAGGATAATCGAAAGGAATCTGCTGCCAGTCTAGCTTTATGTGGTCACTGGGTCTTCCAGCAAGACAGTGACTTGAAGCATACATCCAAGTTGGTTCAAAATGTTTTGAAGGATACCAAAATCCAGCTCCTGGAGTGGCCCTCAGAGAGCCCAGATCTCCTGTAGTGTAGGAGTCATAGTAGATGATGTCATTGTAGTCACTAAAAAGACAATTGTTTACCTGTTGATGTCCTGCTAGAGATTGGTATTCAGTCTTAAAAAGAGCTGAGGACAAAATGTCCAGTCATTAAAATGAAAATATAGTTTCAATTTGAGCACAACTCTCATTTAAACAAATTACAATGTCCAGAGCTTTATTTGCCGTTTGCAAAGCACAAGTACAGTTGCATGAGAAATTACTTTTGTTTCCATGAGTGTGATTTAAATAAAAAAAAAACCTGGAAACACATAGTAAAGAAAAAAAAAACAAGAGCACAGAAGGGGCACATTGTAACAGTGTGTTTCAACATCAGGTCATCTATTTAATTTGTAAGAGACTGGACATTAGCAAAGAGAATGAGAGGGAAAGTTAGCCGTCCTCTCGTGATTCCAGACAGCTGTTCTTATTTAGTCAGTAGGATACTGTTTAAATAGAAGTACTTGTTCAGCAACATTTAAAATCCTGTCTACAATGACAATGATTCTTCTTTGCTTAAAAAAGAGAAGTATTACATATATATTACCGTACATACTTTAGGTTTTTTGTTTTATTTTTTTACATATATACATAATTTACAATTTTTTGTAAATGCATGTTAAAACATCTACAGATTTTACCCTGATCCTATGTTCCACATTTTTTTCTGGAGTGCATTTCTAACATTACAGCAGAGTTTTGTGCTATCAAACTAACAACAGATGTGCCACTGGGGTTAGTTCTGCTCCTGTTATTCCTCCATTCTTCTATATTCTTGCAAGATAAAAGATGCAACAGATGTCTTCGCAGTTTTTGTGAGAGCATATACAGAAGAGGGTTCATACAGCAGTGAGAAAAAGCAAGTATTCTACAAATACTGAAGGCAATCTCAAAACGTTCCTGTGCAACACAGCCTTTAGGTTTATACCTTGTCTCAATGAAGATCAACATATTGTAAGGTCCCCAGCAGATGAAGAAAGCTGCAACAATACATAATACGACAACTACAGTCGCCCTGTGTCTTTTTCTATTTGAAGACAGAAAAACTTTCTTCAGGATGGCAGAATAGCAGAACACCATGATGGCAAATGGGAGAAAGAAGAGCAGTGACACTTGGAGATAGTATCCCAGATTGACATCAGAGTCCTCAGAGAAATCCTCACATACGGTAATGTTATTCCAGTAAGTTTCCACTTTCATGTTGACAGCATTACTCAGGGATGCTGCGATGCTGATGATCCAAGCAGCTGCACAGGCACCCATTGCATATCTTTGCCTCTTTACACGATTTGGCCAGCAGTGCAGCACCACTGTTATGAAACGATCCACAGTCATAGCAGTCAGTAGAATGATACTGCTGTACAAACCAACAAAATATGCCACAAACATGAATTTGCAAAGAAAGTCCCCAAAGACCCAGTGGTGTAACTGATCAACGGCCCAGAATGGAAGAGTGAGTGTGAAGATCAAATCAGAGCAGGCCACGTTCAGGACAAATAGATTTGTGACATTTTTCAGGTTCTCATAAATGACAAGAACACATAAGAGGAGACCGTTGCCTGTGATGCTGAATATGAAGATCAAAATGAAGAAGGCACCACTGATGGTTGCAAAGTTAAATATCTCATCACAAAGATATACCACACTGTCATCCACAACTATGTTGCTCATTGTGGGGTCGTCTGCCATTGTAAATTTTCTAGAAAACATGAGAACAAAACTAAACATAGTTAAGATTGTGTAGATTTTTATACTCAATTTTTTTTTTCAAAATGCAAAAAAAGCCATCTCGAATCATTAGAACATGGTAAGTAATTAGGACCTACTGTATATAGAGAGAGCAACTACACTAAATCCTGAGCAACTTACCTTGAACACCATGTCTTGCAATGAACCCCAAAGGAAATGTTAAGAAATACAAAAGTGAACTAAAAGTTCCTCTTTTTGTTTCACACTTAGTCATTAATGCTAAATCAGTATTTCAGTTACATGGTGCTGTGAATTCATGCAAATCTGCTGTCATGGCTTTATAAACAGCAGTTAAGCAGACAGAAACTCCAATAAATTGTGTAATTTTACAAATTTTATTGTAAGAAATATTGTAAGAAATAGATAAACACTGTTGTGGAGGTGTTGGTTATCTGAATCCCAAACTTGTGACCTCACTGACACACAGTTATTTACAGGCCCCTCTTCAATAATCCAGCAATGCCACTTAAATCTTTGTTCACTTGGGTTTAAGTATCATTCTTTAGTTATTACTATGTGTCTGTGTTTGTGTGATTCTGTTGTTGTTGAGATCCCAGATTTACTTCCATTTCCCAGCCTTTATTTTGACATCCCATTTCCTGTCACTCCCTACCATCAGTGTTTCCTGCTTTACTGGTCATTAGTTCCTAATTGCATTCACCAGTGCTCTGCCTCCTTTATAAGCAGCACCTCACACAATCAACCTCTGCCAGATTAGGCTTGTACGAGATGAACTGCGTCTCGTCTGGCAAAGGAACAAGTCGGACAGTTTCTAACTTTTCTAGCACCCTTCAAGCCATTTGTACTGGATGTTGCAAGTACTCTCATCTTGTGAGGTTGGATGCTTTACTTTACTTGGCAGACGCTTTTATCTAAAGCGACTTACAAGGAGAAGACACCAACAATTACTATTCGGTTTCTGTTATTACAAACTAAGAGCATGCTAGGAATTGTTAGGTGCTAGACAAGTGTGTGAATGTGTGTGTGTTCGTGTGCACGTGTGTGTGTGTGTGTGTGTGTGATAGACTCATTTAAAATACTTTTTGAACAGGTGAGTTTTTAAGTGTTTGTTAAAGATGCAGATTAAATACATTTTTAATTGTCCTCAGTTTCCAGTAAATGTTGTTTGTTGTTGAAAAGCTACACAGAAGATGTTTATGGTTTAACCTCCATATGACTCATTTATTTCAGATAAATACATTTATTAAAATTGTAATGAAAGTCATCATGTCAGTTTTCTGATTAAATTATAAATTCAAACATCCATCAATCAATCAATAGAAACACAAGACATACATTTTGATTATTGATCTGTCAGATATTTAGACTGTCAGGGCTGAAACATCTGTAAGCTAACAGTCTAGTTTAAGATACAATCAGCTTTTTCTGATAAATCACAGCATTTATTCCGTAAAAGAATCAATCTTCACAGTTAAAGACTAATAAATTTAAATATTTTAAAGTAAATAAAAGAGTAAATGTTTCAACTAAGTCCTGTTGTGGATCCAACATCTAAACCAATCAGAACTTAAAACATCTCCTGTCATTCCCTGAGGTTTTGCAGTCGATGCAGAGCATCTGCTGCGCCTTGATCCAAAATCTGCGGCTGCATGGATCTCACGAGGTTATCGTTGCCTATGTAGGCATGACGTCAGAGCAAGTCGGCAACAAGTCTGACACAAAACTAACCAGTATGCAATGCATATGTGCAGAACTTGCTCATCTCAAACAAGCCTATTGTCAGTGGCTATCAGCCAGCCTCCATCCTGGACTCCATCTCCCAACAGCCCCTGCTCTACACCACTTCCTGTTTCCTTCTCATACCATTCAAGATTCAAAAAACTTAATTAATTAATAATAATGGAAAATTATTTTGGCATGTTACAGCAGCAGGGACGGCACTAGGATTGATAGACAAGGGGGGCTTAGACCCTAGGGTTGTAGATAAGAATTAGCATGTATAGCGAGCGCTGAAACTTTTTTGCCAACCATAAATAGGTTTCATTGATCTTATTATCTCTTGTATTGCAATTATGCTGTTATCTTGCTCATTTACTTTCAATGGCTTCTTTGGAAGTTCCCCTGCCTTTGGTTCCCTTAGTCTTTAGGATGTCTAGTTATTTTTTTAATAACAGTCTAAATTAGTCCATGAGTTTAAGTTTTTTAACAGTCTACATGTTAGGGTTGTGTTCATTAAAAGATGCTAGCAAATACACTATATCCATCAATGCATTTAATAATATTAAATGTGATACATAATATCTAAAGATATATAATTTAACTCCTCTTTCTTCTTGCTTGATGTTTTTCCAAATCTAGCTATTTATTTCTGCCTAACATTGATATTTATCTGTGCAGCTGAAGAGACAGAACATAATGGTGAAGCGCAATCATCAGTTTATTCACTAGTAGATTAACTGATTATAACAACAGCATTATGCAGGAACCGATATTCTGTCAACATACAAGAAGAAAGAGGAACAGCTGCATCTTAGTCTAAATTACTGTTAAAATACAGATAACAACAGCAACATGACCTTGTCTTTCACTTAATGCAGGAAAAGATACCATTGCACGTGGTTTTCTAATGATCAGTTATACTTTAAAATTAAAAAAATAAATAGTTTTGTTATTCAAACCTTGGACTACTGTTGATTACAATATAAGACTGCAGGGAATTTAAATACTATTGTCATTTTAGTGTGCCACCCTCTAGAAAAAAATTCTATAGTAGAGTCCTTATTAAAACTGCAGCCTGAAGTGTGGAGTAATGATGACGTCGCTCCTCTCTTCTCCTCCGGACATCTGAATGACTGTTGAATATACAGGCGCATTTATGAATCTGATTTGCTGTTAATCTAATCTGCTAAACAAATCTAAATGCTAATTACGGTAGCAATTCACACACTTGAAACTGTCTGATCAGTTTCTTGAAAGGTTCTCTTAAAACTGTCCGATCAGTCGTTGGGCACGTGAAGACCATGTGCTGCTGAGTTCTTATTATTGCCTGATAGCCAGCACATCCTCTGATATCAATTGTGCCCTGCGGTGGGAAACAGTGATCCAGCAATTGAGGGCACCTCGAAACCGTCAGACCATTCAAGGTGCAGGCGTACATCATGCTCTGTTGACGTATTTTGATTGGCTGATGGTCAGAGCACCTTTGACAACCATCCGTGTCCTGCGGAAATGTGGGTTTTGATGGACTGTGACGCAATCCTTTGTACAATCATTATAACAAATAAACTCCAAATAATCAAGCATTTTCTGTTGGCATGATTCCTTAAAACGAAAGTGAAATGTGAAAAAAGTGATTAACACTAAAGTACAAATGAACTAAAGATACTACAACACTAAAAACAGTCAAATAAACATAAAATTTAATGTCAGGTCACCAGTCTATCACAGGGCTGAGATATAAAGATTTACACTCACACTGACACCTATGGGCATTTTTTTTATTTTTTTTAAGCAAGGTTAAATACTTGAGCACTGGATGTGACACTTTCTTGGTGGAACACTGAGATATACAAAACTGAACCAAAGTTCCTCTTTTTGTTTCACAGTCACTACTGCTGCATTATGATACCAGTTAAATGATACTCTGAAATGATGCATTTTTTTCTTTCATAATATTAATTGGAAACAGTGGTGAAGCAAACACACACTCCAGAATTTATATTTGTGTAATTATTCACTTATTCAAAAAAAAATTTTTCATCATATTATCATGTGAAATGAACACTGTAAGAAGCACATTACACACAACCAAACCTTTCTGTTTGCATGATTCCAGAAAACAAATGTACAATGAAACGGTATATATTAAAAAACATATTAATATGAACAATGCAGAACAATGCAAAAAATCGAATGCAGTCAATCAAAGTCAGTCACAAATGTTATTCATTAAAATCAAATCATCTCAAAATTGAAATAACTATTTTAGATTGTTTCTTAATTATCACAGTTATATAGAAATGTTTCATCACAACATCCACAATATTGTATCACTGCAACCGGTGTTCTTTGCTTTACTATATACAATGGCTTTATAAAGTTTTCACCTTTTATTTACTTATCCATTTATCCAATATCCTAACTTCTTGTCCTCTTATTGGCCGCCAGAGTGCTTGAGCCTATCCCAGCTGACAATACTTTTTACAGGCATTATATACAAGTGCTTTTAAATAAGGTTTTCTTACTTCTGATGCTCTGATTTTACTTCTGCTGTCTAAATCAGCTACATTGAGAACTCTTCCCCACTTGTCTGTGATGTGATTGTGAGTCGACTTTGTCTACTACGTATGCTGTTCTTATTGGGGCCCCAGCTCTTCAGCATTTTCTTCAGGTGGTTTTTGAATTTAACCCCCACAAACACATAAAACACAGGATTAAGGCAGCAGTGTGAAAAGGCAAAAAAACGACAGACATTTAAAGCGTAGTCTAGCGACTTAGATAATTCACAATCTTTAGTTAATTGCTCTGAGGAAACAGATTCTTGGTGAAAGTAAGAAAGTGACTGTAAAAATATGATTATGTTGTAAGGTGCCCAGCCAACAAAAAAAACAACCATGAGAGTAAAAATTAATTTTAAAGTTTTAGTTTTTCTTCTTTGAGTGGTAGGACGCATCAGCAACCTACAAATGATTTGAGAATAGCAAAAAACGAATACCACTGAACTCACTATAAAGAGAACATTTTGCTGGTAGATTCCCCATAATTTCCAGTAGGGATTCCTGTATGTACAATGATCCTGATCCTGGACTCCAGTGAAGACAAAAGCTGGACTGGCAACCAAGATACTGACTGCCCAAATGATTACAGAAGCGATAATACTGGACAAGCCTGTGGTTGACACAATGTCCGACAAAGGACTCATGACAGCCACATAACGATGAACCGTCATCAGGATGAGGAGGATACCACTGCTGTAGAAGCCAGTATAGAAGATAAAGTTGATTGTTTTGCATGCAACCTCCCCTAAAGTCCATCCATACATGTGGTAGTAAGCCCAGAAAGGCAGACCTGCAGTGAAGAAGAGATCTGAAACAGCCAGGTTCAGAATGAAAGCGTTGGTGAGGGATCTGAGATTCTCATACTTGGCCAGAATCACAATGACCAGGGTGTTGCCAAACAGACTGAGGATAACCACAAATGAGAAAAACACTGGAATGAAAACCTCTCCAAACTCGTTGACGCTTGTTTTGGTACACATTTCGTCATCGTAATCAGAGTAATAATACTCAGGGGTATTTGTAGTTGCAGATGTAACCGTGGGGTTTTCAGCTGTAGCCATTTTCCTTCAACAAGAGGAGAAAGTAAACAAAACAAAGTCATTTACACATAATAAATGATACAGTAGTGGATGAAGTGATTAGGTTGGAAATCTAGACATTTTTTCATAAGTCTAACCATGTTGTCTTAATGCCACAGCATTGTCAAGTACTTTGTTACTGTTTTAAAGGTGAAAGATGTCATCCTCTAACTAACAAATAAGTAATAGTTAACAAATGTTAGGCTAATGACTAATAGACAGAGGTTATTTACTTTGGTATTTTCCTTTCCTATAAGGTACTGTTGAAAACAAAAATGATGGAGAAAATATATGTCAGGCCAATTGTTTCTGATGAAACAACTGTATATCAACATTATTCCTTTTATTTGGGATAACCCACAGACTTCACTGTGAGCAGTTTAGGGGCTATGCTTTAATTGAAAACAGCCTCTCTCCTATCTCTAAAGCCTATTGATCTCTGAAGATAGCCCAGCCTATCTCTAAAGCTGGCCTAAGAAAACAAAAATTAGTTATTTACAGTAAGGTATATACTTGAACAGTGAAACAAATCCTTTTGGCCTTATAGTTATAGTGTTCTGTATTTTATAGGGATAATCTGATTATGTCTTTGGTATATTTTTATAGTAAAAATTGAATCTGTGATTACAGTGACCAAACTATAATCAAATGCGCCCCCACTTGGTGCTAACATCAGTCATGTCCAAAAATGGTACTCATCATCAATTCAACGGTTCCCTGCAGATAGTATCAGGGTTTGGTGAGGTAGGGTGTAGAAAGTCTGCTTGTCAGTCATTCTGCTTGGCATCTTGGGGGCTGTGAAGAGGAGGACCATCAAGTCCATTTTGTTAGCTACAGAGAGGGCCTCCACAGGCTTTGAACCAGGAGAGGTGATCCATGGGACACTGCTGGTGAGATGCAAGTTTGGCTCAGATCAACTACAACCAGGTCGTCATACGGTGTTTGACCGTGAAGAAACCCAAAACTCCTGACAGCCGAAACATTACTGATGATGTGTTCCAGTGCATGTTTTTCAATTTTCATAATTTTAGTTTTGTGTGCCACCAAAATGATGCTGTTGAATTGTAGTCTGTCAGCTTCAATTAAAGGGTTTTGATAAAAATAGTGGATGAACATTCAAAAAAATAAAAATTCCATCAGGGAGATTGCAAAACACTATGTGTGGCCAGAGCAACTTCTGATACGTTCTTAAAATGAAAGAACATCCTGGTGAGCACATGCATAAACATCTGAAGGCAACCAAAAGAATGATGAATGACAAAATAAATGATAAATATTTATTCAAAAACAAGAAGGCCAAGTTAGTTTAACATGTACTAATGACTATTTTTTAGACAATATCTTATGGAGAGATGAGGCAAGTAGAATCTGAAAAGAACCCGCAGTAAAGATCTGACAGAACATCACTAGAGAACAAACCCGTCGTCGGCCCTCAGGCTATTTTTGAGCCACTAAAATTGAGGGTCTATGAAAAAAATGGCTGCACTCTTTGTCCAAAGCTTAGAACCCTTACATTTAAGATGACAGATTAAAAAATTAAGTGCTTTTTGATTGTTTTGATTTTAAACCACTGTAGTAGTGTAAAGAGCCAAAATGATGAAATGCCAAAAAAAAGTAGTTTTTTTGTGAACCTGTTTAAAAATGAAGAGACGTACTTCACCTTACCTTCTTATTGGACTGGCTGGAGGGACTTGGAATTCTGTTCATTGGTCATTGTATTCACATGTTATTATAATTTGGTTAATGTATTCATACAGTCATCATCATCAGATGTTTTCTATAATTGCAAAACACTATAAGCTTTAACTGTGTTAATAAGAAGTGAGAAATGTTGATACTTACTTTCACCTGCACTAAAGCCGTGCACACAATAGAGTCTTCTTCAAAATATCAGTGAAAACCTGGTGAACTTGGCATTGTTCCTTAAGTATGGAACAGAAAGGTGGAACAGAAATCACTTTCATTCACGTGTTCTCTCTAACTACTGAAGATCATTTTTCTTTGAAGGTGACATGCTGTTGAATGCAAGCCTAAAATAATACATTTTATAAATTAATTTTGTTCTCTGAAAAATCAAATTCTCATAACTAAAATATTGAAACCACATGGATCTTCTCTCTGTACCTCCCTGCAGGCATACCTGGCCTAAACGTTGTATGATTCCATACATTGATGCTGATGGCCGCCCCCCCCTGTGCCTCGCTCTGCTGGTGGTTTCTTTAGTTTAGAGTTTTCCCTCAACACTGTTGCCTAGTGCAAGACTAATTCTATATAGTGATTTTCCGTAGCATCTAAAACCTTAGACAGTAAAGTGCTTTGAGATTACTTTTTATGTGATTTGGTGCTAACTATAAGTACCCGATTTTGAGGCAAAATTGATGATCATTCCATGACTAAAAGGAGAGGTGTTTCTTTTAATTTTCAGGTTTAGGTTTTATTATTCTTATTATCTTTAATAATTTCTGGGTTTGAAAGTATTAAAATTGCATATTTATGATTTGCATATTTAATTGGTAGGCTGCTGGACACAACAAATAAATAATATTTACAAAAGTTGAAAAACTAAATAAAAAACATAAAAATGTTTTACATTTAGATAAATGTAATATTTTCAGAAATCTTTGACAACGTAGGTTATCAATTTTGGATTTGCATTGCATTCATATTCATTTCAATATATTGAATTTTTCATTATATTGAATTTGTGACAGTATGAAAAATACTATGTTCTCCAAGCACGACATACGTCTCAGGTTTTTGTTTATTTATCCTTTGCTTCAACCAAACCTGGACTCGGAGTTCGTCATAGACCGCTGCCTATTTGTCTGTTGACCTGTCAATTATTGACAGTGCCCGCCCCCTTAGTGGTAGCAAGTTTCTCCTGAGTCTTCTCCAAACTGGACACTGTGGACAATTTTACACATAAAGTACGTTTATTATTTAACGATTTATTTAACGTCGGTGTGTTCTGCTTTATTTAAACCTAAACTGCGACGTGTGGTAACATAAATTGACGTTAAGTGAAACCAGGAAATGAAGCGCTGAGAGCAGGTGCACGTAATGTATGTAGCACTCTTAGTCTCTGAAACGTCGATGTTTATGTCGCGGTATGTTGCATTTTCAGGTTATTTGAAAGTGACATAAGTCAACCTTTGTGGTCTGTAATGGCGGTCGTAGACAATAGAAGATAAACATAACTGTGTCACTGTCGCAGCAAACAGTGAAGCGCTTTCCTGTCCTTGTTATGTAAATGTTGAACCTCCTCTGTAGGCAAATGCAGCCTAACTTTCCTCAGCTAATTGTGTTTTGTTTTTTCCCCGGTGTGCCATCTTAACAAAGTCATGGTCCCCTTTTGTGGAATATTTCAAAGTTGTCACATCAGCTTTAAGTCACTTGGAGTCTGGTAGAAGGAAAAATAAAATGTAGGACAAAACTATTTTTAAGTTTACTTCCCATTGGTATCAGCTTTGGCATATTTCTGCAATCACATGCTGTGATTCATTTCTTGAGGTATGTTCTAGACAGTTCAGTAGTATGAGTAACTGTTTGTATTGTGAGTAGTACTTGTGATAGTCTTGAATGGAAAATAATGTGCATTTCTCTATTTTTACATTCAGAATTTCCTGACTACCTTCTCACCACAATGGCCTCCTCTTCATCAGTTGGAGATAATCAACTGCAGAGGATAATCAGAGATCTGCATGGTCTGCACATACACTAGACAACATATGTATTGTACAGTATGCAGCTCTGTGCACTGTGTTGTTTATTTGGAATGTGTCGTTCTTGAAGCATGCAAAATTGATTATTAATTATTAGGTTTTGCTGGAATGAAAGTTAAGTTATTAGTAATAGTCAACAAATGAAATTTAATCTTCTCTGTAAAAAAAAGGTTACACAGCAACTGTAAATAAAAACTAATTATAGACTTTAATCTAATTATAGAATTTTTTTTTGCCTTGTGTGTGCACACAAGAACATAATTTGCTATTTGTGTGTTCATGTGTTTGTAATGTTGCTGTTGCTGTCCCTGTTTAGATGCTGTGTTGGAGCTAAGTAGAGAACACCAGGAGTGCGGTGAACCTATAACTGATGACAGTGCCAACCTCCATAAGTTCTTCTATAAGCTAGAATACCTTCTACAGGTATTGTAACTATCACTACAAGAGGTGCAACTGATATGATTTTTTATTTATTAATCTGCTGACTATCTGAATTATGGATAAAGTGTTTGTTCGGTGAAATATCAGAACATGGTGAAAAGTGACCATCGTGTTGTATGTTTTCAGAGCCTTCAAATGTCTTCAAATTGTTTGTTTGGTCCAAAAAACAGTTCACAGTAAGTCAAGTAACTAAGGAATGTTGTCTCACAATGTTTATATGTGAGGCTCAAACCAGCAAAGTTTGGCATTTATCTTTGAAAATAATTCACATGACCAATTTTGCAGTTATTTTTCTGATAATTGTCTAACTACCTACAGTAAATGAATAAAGTTTTAGCATCTCATAATGAATCAATGCATCAATGAGCCAAATGCATCAGTCTGAACAAAACAACTAATAATGAGAATAATTAAACGTCTAAGTGATTGTGAGATGATTTATAAGTTAGTAAAGTTTTCTAAAATTTTTGCTTTGCACCTTTCTTTTAGTGAAATACTAATGATTTGTTCTTTATCAATTCTCAAAATTATTAAAATGGCTCAGTCTGAGAACATCACTCTTTGTTTTAACGTTTAGTTTGAACTGTTTGAGACAGATGCTGTGTGTGTGTGTGTGTGTGTGTGTGTGTGTGTGTGTGTGTGTGTGTGTGTGTGTGTGTGTGTGTGTGT
>JAUYWH010000009.1:14269725-14288146 GCA_034779795.1 Ctenopoma multispine | reverse complement strand
GTGTGTGTGTGTGTGTGTGTGTGTGTGTGTGTGTGTGTGTGTGTGTGTGTGTGTGTGTGTGTGTGTGTGTGACAAGGGGTTTTGAGTAAGCATTGCTTGGACACAAATGATTCCCACCTGGAAAACTGGATTTAAATTAAAATTAAAACTGGAGATAAGTATTTTAGATAAACCTTTTTACAGTTAACCCCTGTAATGAAGCACTTATGTCACCATAGGTAAATAATCTACACATAGATAACACTTTTCTACCTTAACCACCAGCAGCATTCACTCATTCATACCCACACTCACACACTTATACCCAAGTCTCCACCAAGGAGTGATGTTCATTTTTCTTTAAAAATCTCTTTGCTGCCATTGTTATAGATAAAAATAAAAAGGTAAAAGTAAATTTACAGAGCTCTAGAGGTGTGTAGATCTCCATGTTGGGAACCACTGCTCTTGAAAGACTATGATAAAACAGGAGTAACTTTTCAGAAAGTATTTGAATTTCAAATTGAACCAAATTCACAATTACACACCTTAGTGTCAGAAAGGTGCAGTCCACATTTTAATAATAATGTGTTCTGTGTGTTTCTTAGTTTGACCAGAAAGAGAAGACAACATTTCTTGGCCAGAGAAAGGACTACTGGGATTACTTCTGCGAGTGCCTGATTAAGATCAAGGGAGCTAATGATGGCATCCGTTTTGTTAAGTCCATCCCTGAGGTAATGCTCCTCAGCAACAGGAACACACAATCACACTTCAGTGCTTCAGTCCTGCCGTGGCACGCAACGCATGCACATAGGCGCAAATACAGAATGACTGTATAACCATGTAACTAATCCTCCAGTTAGTTAGTGACGGTAAGAGTTAGTGCTGCTAATTCACTTGCTGCCTTACACCTGAGCCACCTGCACTGTTTCTTCCTCACCTTCTAACCTGGGAATTCACGGTGGTGAGCTTCATACTGCAGCTGAATTAGTCTTTATACTTGTATTTTGTTTGTACTATCTTTAATTAGTAGCTTCTTTATCATTGTGTGATAGTTAGAAAACCTTTAAAAATGTTCATAACAACATCCTAAAGATCTTAAAATAACTAAATTTTCTTTTCAGCAGTTCAAAACCCAAATATATTCGATTTATTATCAGTGAATTATGATATTTAAGGAGCTGGAACCATTTCACTTTTGTCTTTTTAAAAAAAAGAAAACTTAAAACTGAGTTGTTGTTTTATTTATTTTTTTATTTATTATTAAGTTGCGTTCTAGCACAATTGAAATAGTTAATGATTCAGTCCTTCTTTATAATTGTAGTAAAGCAACTCGTCTAATTGTATGACTGTGGAGTTTTTTTCACTGGTAAACATGTCTATGATTTTCATGTGCTAAATTGTGTTTCTTCATTAGTCACATAGTTCAGTCAAAAACATCTGACTGCTAATTACTTGTTGGAAACCTTTTGATACTCTTACTTAAAATATTATTTTACTTTTCTTTTACTCTTCTTGTTTCTTGTCGGTCAGTCACAGACATAACGGAGTCTCCAGCTGGTGTCCTTATGGTAGATCTGTCAGTCTGTTGTCTTGTTTAAATCCCTCCATCTGTCAGTGTATTCAAGAGTCTGGGCTAGAAAGTGTCTATGCAGTGATGACCTTCAGACAGATATCTAAAAATCTAAATACACAAATTTCCTCTGATAAAAAAATGAGCTATTTTGATTATTTGAGTCATGCTTGTCATTCCCATGTGCCAGCTTCTCCAGTGTGAAGAGTTTGCTGTTTCCATCTATTTATATTAATTTAAGCTGAATTTCTTTGTGGCTTTAGATGTCATGATAGTTTTTGCTGTTTCTGACAACACATTCATTTGTTTATTGATAAAATAACGGGCAGATTAATTGATAATGGAAACAATAGCTAGTTGCAGCCTGATTTAAAACGGCTGATCTTTTAATGACCTGTAACTGATTACAGATCCTCTGTGTTGTGCATGTATTCTTACATTAGCAGTAAGAACAGTAGGAACTATGTTATGCTAAATATAAAATAATATAAATATAAATAAATCATTACTGAGGTAGTCAGTGGTGAGATACCATCTGTGTGTGTTTATATTAATTTTAATGTGCACTTTTAAATTCTATTATATTTTTGTGTGTCTTCAGCTGAAGACATCACTGGGGAAAGGAAGAGCTTTCATCCGCTACTCGCTTGTTCACCAGCGTCTCGCAGACACACTGCAGCAGTGTCTAGTAAACCAGAAGGTTACAAGGTCAGAGAAGACATACATATTTCTATACATTATTTCACAATTCTTCTTGAGTTTCTCTACTAGACATGCTGTGTTTGTTTTGCATACCTTGCTCATGTTTTAATGGTGTTCTTTTTTAGGAAGTGTGAGTCTCCCTTCCTGATTTTTGTATTATATTTCTGTTTTTACAGTAAAACACTACTACAGTGCCAAACCTCAGACACCCACACATCTCTCATTTCCTCACCGTGTGTCTCTTGTTTTACTTTCCTTATTAGACTCAATAATCTTTTTTGATTTGAGTTTCTATTTTGAGACAGTGGGCTAATATGGCATAGGAGGGTAAAACCATTCAGTCATTGCTGCTTTGTCATTGTGTTTGTTTCATTTGTGTCATTCAGCTATGGTTAGCTAAGCCACTTACTGTACAGGGTAAACAGTCATACAATTGGCTAACCTTAACCATTTGATTAATCTACAATTTACAAAATTGTATTAAATTGTTTTTCTTCTCGTAAGAAGCTTAAACTCTTATGTTAGTTGGCTTAGTTTAGCATAAAGACTGGAAATTGTTAGTCTGCTGTTAGTCTGGCTGTGTCTGAAAGCAGCAGAATCTGCCTACTAACAAGTATACAGTTCATTGATCAGTATTGTGGTGACAGAGGCGCAATAAGTAGGGCAGTTAGAAATTGTCAATTGTATATAACCACATGTCAAAGTGTCACTGGACAAGACACTGAACCCTGAACTCGTGGCACCTAAGGGGGCAGCCTGTCTATAAAGAATTTCTTATTATTGTATTTCAGCAGTTCAGTGACATCAACCCTCTTTAAAGTTTTCCACTATTATGAAGAAATGTCCATTTCACAAAATGTTGAACTAATCTTTTTTTGCAACGTCTGTGGTAAATGCAGCGTCGTTCTTTTTGTTGTGTCTTAACTTGTGCTTCTGTGTCTGCTGCTTTGCTACTTTCAGTTCCTCTGCATGGGATCATAAAAATCTAGTAATAACAAATGGCACAGTATAAACATAATAGACATTGCTTAACAAGCCATATAAACATTTTGTGTCAAATCACTTTTATCTTTTTTTTTTGTTTGTTTGCATTCTTTCCACCCAGTGACTGGTATTATGCTCGGAGTCCCTTCCTGAAGTCACACCTCACTGCTGACATAATCAACCATCTTTATGAGCTCAACCAGATTCAATTTGATGTGGCACCCAGAGGTTATGACCTTGATGCAGATTGGCCAGCTTTTGCAAGGTAACCAATATCTAGATTTATCTGTTTACATTTTTCAAGTCTCAATGCTGTTTACTTTTGTTTGGCTGAAAAGAAAGAAAACTTAGTTTTGGGGGTTGTTTTTTATGAAAAATTTGATATTTAAAAATTATTATTAAATTGATTTGAACATTTTTTTGTGAGACCAAAAATAATTTTAAATAACACCACAGTTACGTTCAGCTGACGTAAAAAGGTTAACGCTGATTGCTGTTCCTCAAAATCTTTGCCAGAATTTTTCACTTCCTTGTCATCAGTTTACACACACATCAGTACAGAGCCTGGAAGGTGCAATGGGGGGGGATGTTAAATTGTGTGCAAGGACTACTAAATTGAGAGCAATTTGAGTACACTGATTACTTAATTCATGCTTTTAATTTATTGCATTTTAATTTTTGGTGTCGACAGCTGCTTTCGAGCTCTGTCTGTCCCTCTCTGGCAGCTTAAACAAAGCCACACTGTGGAGTCACTACAGCCATACTGTAGAGTACTTTATAGGTAAACTGCGTCTGACACTGAAAACATCAGTATGACAGGATTATGAACACTATACATCTTGATATAGCTCAATACACATCACTAAGTGCATTAAAAGCACAATTTGTCTTTTTGTTTGGGCACTGCAATTTTTCACTCATCATCCCGAATTGTTATTGTTAGCTTTAACTAACTGAACAGTATATTAAGTCTGTCTGTCATTGTTATCGATGTTTTACTAAGACAGGTGTGTGCATACAATCACAAAAGGAATGGCAATAAGGTTGGTAACATGAAGTTTGTGCCTACTGATGTACAAAAGACAGCTTTGTGCAGATGTGCACACTTCACCTGTGAATTGATCTTTGATTTTAGGCCGGTTTTACTTAGTTGAAATGGGCAGTATGAAATGTAGAAATAGCCCTATGCATAGACATTACTGAAGACTTTGGATTCAAAAATAATACAAATAAACATAATATAGTTCAGATGACAATATCAGATGAATATCAATAATAAACCAATTACATGATGTCTGAATCACATAGACAACATGTAATTGCTAGAGAGTCTGGAAATTAGAGGTGTCATTGACCATTACATGCTGATCATTCTGTCACCTTGATGGGATAATTAGTAGCCTAAACATAAAAAAAACAGTTTTATCTCACAACTGTGTGATGCACCTACAATTACCATTCTTACAGCTAGAAGATGATTTGATATCACTAAGAAATTATTTATTCAGTGAGATATGATGATGGAATCAGTGAATGCATAGGTCTATTTTGGATATACTGTACTGTCAGGGTTAATGTGTGTAAAAACAGCCTGAAGAACATCTGCACAAGGCTGTCTGTCTGCCTTCTGCATATCAAGTTACTGACCTTATTATGTGCATTTTGGGATTGTATGTACACATCTGTCTGTATAAAACAGCCATAAAGCCTGGACACGATTCTAATTTATGACGACCAGATATTGGATTTTGGCTACAACATCATGTAATTAAATGTACTTTATAGTTAGTTTAGGCTAACATTTGCAATTCGGGACACAGTGTGAATATTGCAGCGCCCAAACACAAATTGTGACTTTAATGCTCTCAGTAATGTGATTTATCTCAAGATCTAAAATGATGTACATACACGTATGTTGTCGGTGAGTGTGCTGAAGGGGCAGTTTACCTATAAACAAGTTTACAGTGGTGTTGTGGCTAAATCAAGAGAACAAATTGAGCAATCTGTGCACACAGCTTCTCATTTTCCAGACATAGCCTGAAAGTGTTTGACACAACATCCACACAAAAACACACTTTTTAATTCTGAGAGTGACAAAAACTGTTCATCATTGTACCACAGATGACATAATTTACATGGTATTTGAAATACATACTGTGTTTCTTAAGCTGTCATTTGAGAAGTTTCTGGAAACAAGCTTTCTCTGAAAACAAGACAGTGTTCTAATTTCATGTGAAATCCAAATAGCTGTTGGAAACAGTACAGTATACTAACCTATATAAAGAGAAGTGGGCATTTGCAACCAGTTCTGAACTTTGCAACACTTTTCTTGAGAAAATATAGTATGTGAAATTCTGTGTTTATGTGTTTGGCATGTATTTTTTTCCTGTGAGTTGGATCTCATATTTGTCTTGATTTAATTATTTATCAGGTGTTGACCTTAATACTTGGTATCTCATTGTATTTGGTATGTCATTGAACTAAAGGCGAACAATAGGCACAGCCTCATCAGCTTTTACTTGGAAGCCTCCCAGTCGCTGCTCCAGCATCAACAGTCTGGTTAGCAGCTATTCACAGTCACAGGTACCTGCACACACTGATATACATTTAGATGCAAAACGTTGGCCCCTGTGAGCAATTTACATAATTCAAATCAAGTAAGAAGTACTTAAGGAAACACAAGCTGAAGGTTTTAGAACAAGCCTTGTGTCAATAAAAATCTGTTGGTAGATCTTAAAGATGCTGTGTGTATCCTGCTTGCGCAGCATCCATTTTCTTCGGGACTTGTGTTATTTCTTTTCACTATAAAGAAAATAAATTTGGAATTTAACTAGGAGTGGCCAATTTTTTTACATAAACTGTACATATTCTTGCACATTGTTTTTTTATAAATGTTACTGTTACTGAAAGCCTCATGACTGGCTTTGCTTTGTTCCATGCATTGAACAGGCACAGGAAGGTGTCCCAGTCACAGACTTAAATCACAGGCTCCTTGGTGAAGTGGAGGAACCTTCTATTGGCAGCATTACAGAGACTCTCCGCATTGAGCATGACCAATCTGAACTCAGACAGCAGAAACTTCTGATACGGATTCAGGAGTTAGGCCAAGAGGCTGCAGAGCTGAAGGGTGTGGTCAAAGACCTTCAAGGCCAGCTAGAAGCTCAGAAGTCTTCTGCTCAGTCAGATGCTCAAAGTAACCAAGAAGCAGATAATCAGGAAAAAGTAAATCATCCTCAGATTGATAGAGAAGCAATAAACAGTGAACTTCAAGACAGACTGACAGCAGCTGAGAACAAGAATATGGAGCTTCTCTCCAAGTTGGACGAAGCTCTTAAAGAAAAAGGACAACAAACCACTAGCTACTGTGACTCGGCCTGGAAAATCCAGGAACTCCTGGACAAACTCAAGACAACAGAGGAGGAGAGATTGGAGGCAAAGAGAGAAGCTGAAGATAGGGCCAGACAGTTTGACCGAGTTACACAAGAACTAAAACTCAGGGAAGAAGAGTTGAGAAACAGTGAAAAGAAACTTGCCGAAGTAAAAACTGGAGCCAGTGAAGAACAGGAAGAGACACTTAAACGGTTGGAGGACCTCCAAGGGGCAGTTGGTCGAATTCAGGGCACATTAAGTTTAAAAGAGAAGGAGACAGGGAACTTGAGAGCCCAACTTCAAGATCTGCAAGCGTCACTGGAGTGCAGAGAACGACAGGCTGAAGAACTGAGGAAAAGACTGCAGGAAGAGAGGGAAGAGGTAGAGCAGAGATGGAGCATGAGTAGTAGCCAGAATGAGGAACTTGAGAGGCTCATTGTGGATTTAAGAAAGGCTCTAAAAAACAGAGAGAAAGAGCTATCTGTTAGTTCAGAGAGAATAAAGCATTTAGTGGAGCAGTTGGAGAAACTAAATATTGAGAAAGAAAGTCTTAGCTCAAGGCTTATTGATAATGGGTTTACTTCCTGTGATCAAACCAAGGACTTTGAGGACTATAAAACCCAATGCAGTAATCTTACAGAAGTAAACACTAAGCTGCTTCAAAGGGTCAAGAAGAGTGAAGAGAGCCTTACAGAGCTGACTGAGAGCAGGACAGCCTTGTTGGAACAGCTAGCTTCATTGAGGGCTTCTGAGAAGAACTTAAAAGGCAGGTTAGAGGCTGTCAATATGGGTGTGGAAGACCGGGAAAGGAAGCTTTTAGATGAAAATCTTCAATTGGAAGAGATCACCCAGAAGGCTTTTGTTCAGAAAGAAATATCAGATGCTCAATTAAAGAAGCTAGAGCATGAGAACCAGGAACTTCTTGAGGATCAGTCATTGTTGAAGAAGCAGTTGGCAACAAACCAACAGGAACTTGACTGTCTTACTGCCAAAGCTGCAAAGTTGGACAAGAGCCTAACGATGTCCCAAAGTAGCCAAACAGAGTTACTTGAAAAACTCCAGGAAACTGAGGCTAAACTCACAGACCAGACTGTTCAGTGTGGGCTTCTTCAGGCTCGAGCAGAGGAGCTGGAGAACAGGACTGGAGAGTTACATGATGAAAAAGGAGCTGCAGAGAGCAATGAAAAAGTGCAAATGCTTCATGATGAGAATCACACCTCATCAATGGAAACCAAAGAGACTCCCTTTAGAGTAGTAATTGCTGAGGCTCAGCTGGAGCTCAACCTAAGGGAGGTAACCAGACTAAGGGAAGAGGTGGTAGAGCTCAGGGCTCAGCTACTAGCAGGAACTGAGGAAAGGATGAAAGTTCAGGCCCTGCAGGAGGTGACAGAGGCCTCCAGAGAGGACCTCCGTCTTTTAGCAGAACAACTCAAGACCCAGGTGGAGGAACTAAACCGCCGGCATGTGGATGAGATGCTTCGTTCCCGAGAGCGAGAGGAGGCTCTTATACATGAGCGAGATGATGAGGCTCAGGCTCGCATATGTCTGGCTGCGGAGGTGACAGCCTCCAAAGAGGAGATCAGTAAACTGAAGCTGCAATATGATGGTTTGAGTCTGGAGAACAGTGAATCCAAGGAAGCGCTCCATAGAGCCAACACAGAAACAGCTGAACTTGGTGTGCATGTATGTATGTTAACTGCTGAGAATGAAGAGGCTCGTCTGCGCTGGGAGGGTTTGTCGGTAAGGATGCAGGAGCTGGAGGAGGAGGCAGCTCAGGAAGCTGAAAGGCTGAATAATTGCATGGAGCAACTTCGTCAGGAGAACCAGCAACTCCTTCATCAGCTCCATAATGAGAAGGGTCTGTTGGCAACCAAACAGGGGCTGCAGACGGAGCTGAGCAAGGCACAGCAGGAGGCTGAAGCTGTGCAAGAGACAAACCAGGAGGAGATCCAGGCACTTCGCCTCCAGATCAGTAGCCAAGCAATGAACTACCACAGCCAGCTCCAGGTCAGATAAACAAGTCAACTTAAGAAATGGATTATGCTTAAATGTGTTTACATGCATTTAAGTAAACATGTTATCATTGGTTTCCTGCTGTAATCTGTGTCTTAAACATCATGTAAATGAGATCCCTGTTGTTTTTTTTAAATAAGGTAGAGGATCAGAGAAACCTGATTTGCACAGCTTGGTTTTCTCTAGTAAATGTTGATTTCTTGGCTGTAGATATGGGAAATCAAGCTTGAATGAAACTTTCAGCCTGTAGTGGAAAGCTCCGCTCTCTTTGTCTGCCTACCCATTTTCTCACGGCATATCATTCTTCTCCAACATAGACACACCCACCAGAAGAAACAGTCAGCTTTAATTTTATCACTGCTAAAGTTTTAAATAAGAAAGCCACCATTTACTAGTAAGTTCAGAAACGGGACAAATAACAGATTGAGATTAGATTTAAACCTACCCGAGATTAATGCCGTGTTCTGCTATAACCAGTTTAGCCAAAGTTCTTTGTACAATCTGGCTACTTACAGTAGATTCAATATACTGCTTGATGTTGTTGTATTATGCGTGGTAATATGACAGAAGTTGCAGTAGTGTTTATTAGAAAATCTACTGTAATTAATTTGTGGGGCATATTCTTATTCAGAGTGTGAATCAAGAGTTACAGGAAGTGAACTTACAGCTGACGACTGAGCAGGACAAAGTGGCCAGACTGGAGAATAAATTCAAGGAGCTACAGGTAAGAGGTAAAGCCTGCCACTTGGTTATGATTTGGTTTGTACCATATACCATAAGCACCATATGGTAGCATATACCATTGTACCATAAGCAGGTAATTCTACACCACATTAACAGCCACAGTTGGTCTGGTGAGCCAGAAATTGAGCCAAACATTTTGGGCACTTATACTTTGTATATATACTTAGAATTTGTTGCTGGAAGAAGCCCGTTCACTCAAAGTTTGAAAAGTTTTGCAAAAAGGAATTTGGTGTCCAGACATGAAAAACTTATTGAAATTACTACCAAAGGTGCTTCTGAATACTGAAATACAATACAGTAAGTAAAAGTATTACTTATGGTGGGAGCTGTAAATGTTTGGTAAATACTTTTTTACCATAGTGACTCAATCACTCAATTTGTGGTCAAAGAACTGTTGTAGTGATGTTACATACAAAGTGGTTTTGGGCATGGAAATGAGACCATGTTAAGTGCTGCTTATGCTGAGGACAACACTGTAATAGGACACCACTAACAAAATGTTTATCTTTCTGTGTACTTATATGTCTGGGAATAGATGGATGAAAATACAAATTGCAGTTACATTGTGCATACATTTGCCAGTTGAACTTAAAATTTTACGGTCACAAGCATAATTCACAAAGAACCAGAAATAATGTCTTGCTTTGCTGTACTGGTTGTACTGATTGCAGGCTGAGAATCAGAGATATTGCCAACAGATTGAGGAGAAAAACATCCAGATGGCCAAGTCTGAAAATCTCATCCGGCAGAAAGACGACGAGATAATCCATCTGAAAGGGAATTTATCAAGGTGACATACTGTATTCATAATCACACATTCTGGACCAAATTAAACCTCTGTAAAAGATATGTCTAATCTTATGTGTGTAGGTCAGAATTTTCTTTTCTTTTCTTTTTTACTGTTCCTTTTTTGCTAAATTCTTATTCTGCAAAATTGAGGCCTCAAAATAACTGGATGAAGAAAATCATCAATCACCTGTGCAGCCTCATAAATGTTGGACATGTCATCAGTCTGCGTATGTTACTGCACGCAGGTGTGAGGAGAGTCTAGCAGCAGCTCAGCAGGCCTATCAGGAGGTGAATGAAAATCTACGCAGAGTCACACAGGACAAACAAAGCTTTGATTTTAAGACGGCTGCTGAACTTGATGATCTTTACCGCACCAAAATCAATTTGGAGGAAAGACTTGTGGAACTGATCAGGTATAAATTTTATACATGCCCCCCAGTTTATTCTGATCTATCCATACACATCGTGTTTTTACTTAAAACTGGCTGAAATTAATATGTAAATATCAACATCGTCTGCTCTTTTTTTCCCTAAATTTCTTATTCCACTCATTGTTGGGGAACTTACCACCTGTAGATTGGGTGTATTTTTTTTAAACCATATACAAAAAAACACTTAATTTTGTTCTCTGCAGGGAGAAGGATGCACTTTGGCAGAAGACAAATGACCTGGAGTTTGAACAGAAACTACGGGACGAAGAGACGGAGAAAGATGTGAATTACTGTATGGGCTGTCACAGTCAGTTCGGTTGGTGGCTCCGCAAGCACAACTGCAGGTCAGATGTTCTCCTGTGTAATAAACACATATGTACCAGGGATATCACTTTGATAGCTGACACAACTTCTGCTGATGTAAAGATGTTTTTCTTATTTTTTAAGCATGTTTTCTTCACAAGACTGTCACATATGAAACAAATACATTAATATTATCTCACAGGTCAAAAGTAAATAACTGGTGCATAGCAGTTTGTCTCTGTTTTTGTTTAGGTCAGAGCAGATATGTCAGAGGAACTGGTCTGATCAGTCCAGTAACATTTACTTTCTGTATTTTCACTTCCTGTTAAGATTTACTAGCTGTAAACCAACAGTGAAGTCAAACATCATCCACTGTACTGTATCCATCAAAACCCCAGTTTCAGTAGCTACATAAAATACAGTCTCTCTCCATGTTACTTAAAAGTGAGTGAGTAAAGATAAATTACACCTCTAAACTAAATTTGACAGTATTTGATTTAAAGAAGCACAGAAATTTGAGAATGAACAATGTAAATATTCATTTGTATCAGTGTGTTACTGTGCCATTTATTAAATATTTCAATATGGAAGGTTATGATAGATGATTTTAATGTTTGATGTGAGGACCTACACAGCGTGTGGATGAAGATGCCTACAGTAAGATTTAAATCATTCATTAAAGAAATAAGAATAAAGAATGCAAAAGATTAGCTGGATTTTCATTCAGAAAACACACATAACAATAAACAATGAATGACCATCAGAACTTCTTCACTTCACTTCTGTAACTTAGAATTAGAGCCTTGTCATTCTGTGGGGACTCAGAGCAGAGACTGTTGACTTTTTTAAGACTGAACTGAAAGACGACTTTTACTAATAAAACTCTTTAAAGGAAAAAAAAAGCGCGGAAGTATTTCCTTGTGTATAAAGGTCTAGGGATTGTAGGAATTATTTTTACCATGCTCTTCTGTATTTAAAAAATACTTCCTTACTAATTAATTTATTTGCTAATTGAATCTTTTTTGAACTTTAATAATTTACATTTCAAAATTATGATGCATTTTACACATCTCAGTTATATTATATACATTGTTTTTCTAGACTGTGTGGGCGTGCCTTCTGCTACTATTGCTGCAGCAATACAGTCAGCACCCAGCAGGGCGGCAACAGAGAACGCTGCTGCAGGGACTGCTACAATCAGCACAGTGCAGTAGTGGAGCGCCACCCACAGGACGAAGTGTCTAATAGCACGCCGGGGACACCTTTCAGACGTTTGCTGCAGGCTGGAAGAGCTGCGACTAGTGTCTCAGGTAACAGGACACACAGAAGCATAGACACACATAACTAACCTGTTCATCATCAGGTGGGAAGTTAAGGCCACAGGTCTGAAATGGTTGGGCTTGCTGGGGTGGTCTTAGAACCACACAGGATGTTTCCCTCAGACAAGGACCTTCTCCAGACTGAGGCTCAGATTAAAAATGTGTATGACCACCCCACAGAGCTGGTCTGCATGGTCCCTGAGCAGTCTGGAGCTGATGCTGTCCGGGCCTATTGGCCTTGATCTTCCTTAGCTCCTTCCTCACCTGATCAGCAGTCAAGGAGAGGGGGGTGTTAGGTGACTGAGAGGTAGAGGCAGGGGTGTGAAGTGATGAGAGACTAAATAAGAGAGTGCAATATGGAATAGAGTGGTGCAGTTGATGGAAGGAGTAGGGAGCAGCCTCAGGTGGTGTGAAGAGGGGGCAGGGTGACTGATATTCAGACCTGTTGAAAAACAGATTCAGTTCGTTCGTACTGTAGAACTGCTGTGATGTGCAGTTCTGCTGTAGGAAGATTAGGAATAAAGTCTGAGTTCTGGTAAACCTGGAGTCCAGTTAAGCATAATAGCAAAGCACTGTTTGTGCTATGTCACAAAGAATAAATCTGACCACCTTCTTCTCCTGCATTTTTTTTAATCATTTGCACATCATACTCATTCTTAGAATGATAAACCACCCTACCTCTGTCACTAACTCTCAAGGTGGCTTAAAGAAGGGTCAACATTAACCCCCACGCCACACTGTATGCTCCCTTGTGTATGTGAAATAATAAGGTATTTGCTTAAGAACAAACCAATATGTTATGTTATGGTTGCAGCATTATACCAGTTTCACAATATACCACAAAAACTGATTAAAAAAAATAATAATAATAAAAATGATAAAATATGTTGAATGTCCCAAAATGAATGTGGGGTTGTCCTTGAGGACAGATACCCAGTTTCTAAAGAAGCGGACACAAATTGGCTGCCGAAAGAGGAAACATGCTAAACATTTTGCCCATCTTGGTGAGCACCATTCCACTGTGCAGATTAAATTCTGTGCCTCGTTTATAACATGAATTCCTAAAGATAAAATGAGTGAATGTTTAATGTCAATTTTAAATTGTGCTATCAAATAAATTTTCCAATTAACTTTCCTGACTGACTGGCAAGCCTAGAGTGTTGATAATGACATACATTAGAGGATATTGTTTATTTTCTAGGAGCAGATGAAGGTGACAAACATGACGATGGTGTTTTTGACATCATCACAGAGGATGAAGTGAGTGGGGTCTATGACAGTGACTCTTTCACCACCGCCTGCTCTCCTCGACATGGGCAGCAGGGGGCAGCACAACTGTAAGTATCTCGCTTGCTTTCACTGACGGAAGAACTGAGACTGAAGCACATGGAGTCAGTGACAGAGTTTATTATGAACCATAACGTGACAGATCAACCAGAAGCAGATTTAATTTATCACATGCTTCACTTACAACATGCCATCATGCTACCCGTACCTTCTGAGTAAAATTAAACTTCAAGGGCCTAATTATTTTTTTTTTATAATGAATGAAAATGTATTTAAATTAAAATTTTATTACAGTTTTATATACACAGTGCTTATAAAATGACTTTCTCTTGTGTGCTTTGGTATTTCCCATAAAACTGTATGTTTTATTGTATGTGTACTGTGTGAGCCACATCAAGGAGAACTTTTCATTGCTTTGTGATGGGCAAGTTTTTTTTCTGTTCAACCACATGTTTTTTTATATGTATGATGCTGATCATCAAGAAATAATTCTGTCACTCACAGCAGTCCTAGTGTGGGTGACATCACGTCAGAGGAAATTGAGGACATCAGTGCTACAGTACAAGACGCAGAGATTTGCCTGCTGAAGTCTGGAGAACAAACGTATGTTTCACATGCAGTCCAACGTTTTGCTTCAAAACCCAAATTGCACAGTGTTTCGTTCACACATAGATGTAGTCACAGTGTTAAACATTCAGTGAATATTACTACTTTAACTTTCAAATTCCAAGTGAAAGATGCATAGATAGCTCCCCTAAATTGGTAAATGTCTCTTTTCCTATAGCAGCTTAGACCATGTTTGTCTTATGAGTATGAGGAAACATTATGAACTATCTTGTGTCCTCGTTTTTGCCCTGTGCTGTAGACACTCTGTCCCCTTCACGGTGGATGACATCTCAGCGTTTGGAGACAACTCCCGAGAGCTCTTCATCAAGTCCAGCTGTTACAGCACCATCCCCATCACCATGAGCAACCCTGGTCCCGCTGTCGCCTGGACGTTTACCTCTGAACCAAAGAGCATCGCCTTCAGTGTGGTCTACAGAGAGAGTCCAGAGACACCGCTGGAGCAGGCTAAGGTGAGACCCTGGTATTTGTATAAGAGAAACATGCAACACACCTTCTCTCAGAAACAGCTTCTAATGTTTCATTTTGCTTCTAGTTCAAAGTTGGTAAAAAGCTTGTTTCACTGAGCTGATTAACATTGAATCTGAAACATGTTGGATCACCCTAAATGATGGTGATGAAAACAATGTGACAGTATTTAAAGGTGTCGCGCAGAGTGACGAACCGACTTAGCTCTGCACAGCTTTACAGAGCATCGTACTCTAACTGTGCTCATAGCATCGTTTGTGGCTGCATTAAGCAGCTGATTTCAGCAACAAAGCTCTTAAAGACCTGATCGGCACCAAATGGCAGACAGACGTAACACCAGTGAACATAGTGGAGCAGGTGGTGGAGATCAAAAACACAACTAAAGCTGAAAAGCAATTTTGACGACTTGTGTAGGATGAGTTCTTGGTGTCAGTCTGCTGCTGGTGTTACACCATACTCTGTGACCTGTAGCATGGTAACAATTTCACCTTCAGATGATGTTAAAGTTGTTTAGCTACTTACAGGAAAAATCTGTTTCTTTAATTGATATTGGATGAATGATTAAAATCGGGCAGAGGTTTGATTAAATGCTTTTTGTCTCCATCCCTACCTATTCATATCATTTTCTCACTCTTTCAGATCTGTATCTGTGCAGAAATGTTTCTCTGCTTAAGCTGTAAATGCGAACCAGGATTTCTGCCTTTCACTCTGTGCAGGTTTTGATCCCACTAACTCGTTGTAACTCCCACAAAGAGACAATCCAGGGGGAACTAAAAGTCAGAAACCCTGGAGAATACACACTCGTCTTTGACAACTCCTTCTCTAGGTCAGTCCCATTTTTTGTTTTTTCTATGGTTGTTAAAAGCCAGTCTTTAGCATGGACCGCTGTTTTTAATGTAGACAGCAAAACAAAACAAGTCTTTGGTTTTCCTGTTTATCAGGTTCATCTCCAAGAAAGTGCTGTATCATCTGAGTCTAGACCAGTCTGTGATCTACGATGGAACTGACCTCCTGTGAATGTAACGGGAAGATGCACAAGCAGGTGTTTAACTGACGTTGGAAGTCATTTGGGTTATTTAAGCTTGTGAGCATGATTTCAAGGCAACTTATGGAGACTACTAAAGTTCAGCAACCTCAGTGAAAGGTTTTGGCATTTAAAAAACGCTTCTCAGCTGCTGCATGCTCATGACGCGTTTCATCAGATGAATTCTGATCATAGGAAAGTTGAACAAAGACTGAAAAATTGAAATAAAACAATGGTACAATATTGAATGTGAGAATGCACAACTTTTTTTTTAAGAATAGTATAAATGTAGGATGAAGGGTGTTTCACTTGATAAATGGAGATTTGATGCTGCAGATGCACCCTGTGCTGACAACTTTTAAAACTCCATCCTAACAAACGTGAATCATCATTTTTACTTATTTTTACTTTTACTGAGGTGGAATTAAGTTTTATTGTTCCAATGATTTGCCTTTCATGAAGACTACAGGAATAATGTGGTGGTATGGTTAATAATGAGAAATTTTATGTTGATATCAATACTTTTTCTCTTTTTATTGAATTATTAAATGAGAACCACAACTACATAAATATAAGTAACATGAAGACTTTATAAGCATAAAAGTAAACATGTGAGGAGAGAAAATTCTTAATGCAAAAACAGTGCTGTTAAAAAGTGCCCTCTAAAAATTATATACAAAAAGTATTTGCACTCCCCATAGTACTTAATATGCTAAATAATAATAATCAGGAAGGGTGTAAATCATTTTTCACTGCACTGTATTTATCCTCTATCCTCTAGCAAACTATACATTACATTCTTTTAACATAGAGAACTTGTTGTTTTCCACCTCTTACTTCTCTTGTGAGAACATCAGATGTCTCTATGCTCTTAATGTATTTCCTTTATGAAGTTGTTGAAGTCTTAAATACTGCACCTCTTCTACTAAGAATACAACATGGTGATATTAATGTTTAACACGATATTTAAATATTTAAGCCATCTTCAGATAAGATAACCAGACAGGAATTTGGACTTCTCTTATATAAATGAAATCAAGAAATCAAGATAGTTGATGACAGCAATGCAAAAACAACACAAAAGTTCTGATGTGCTTTATGAATTGTGACATTGTTTATAATAGTCTTATACACCCAGAGATGGTAAAAGGGTTATCACAGTATAAATGGTATAAAAACTGACAGATGATGACTTTTAAATTAGACACCATCTCAAATATGGAGTCAAATCATGTTAAACTGGGAAATTAAAGCTGTTGACTCCCTGTGATTAAATGCAAATATTTTATTGAGTAAAATGTTTTGTTTTAGTTTCATAAACAGTTGTAAGTAGATTCATTGTATCAAAACCTTAACCTTAAACTGAATATGTTTTAATTTATAATAACTGACCTTTACTGGAGGAGAAACATGGTTCTCACACACTGTGCCCTGTAATCTGTCAGACATGACAAGAAATGTGTTGCATTGCAGTGGAAAAAGCAGGATTTCTGCAAAATCCACATCATCTTTCAGTTTTAATAGTCTTGAGGAAACAGACTCTGTGCACGCTGATGACGAAACGGTAGAAAGTACTTTCTGTGTATGTAAACACTACGGTTGTGCACATGCCGGTAACTTAACCCTTGCATGGGTAAAAGAGGAAGCACATATGGAAATATAAGTTTTAGTGCTTTAATAATCAGTTTTTTTTGCTCTTAACTAGAATAGTATTTTCTAGAATATTAAAAATGATGATTTTTGATTTAATTTAGAAAGGATATGGTCATTTATCATGAGATACATAAAGCCTTTAGATGGAAGTAATGATGTTTGTTTTGGGAAAACAATACAGTAATACTTTTTATTATTAGAGGTGATTTCTAGATGTTCACTATAGTAGTGTGATTTTCTGAATAAGTTTTGCAGTGTGTCAAACAGAAATAGTATAAATCTCAGCATTTAGCCTTCAAATAATAAAAATCTGGTATATACTTGAAGATGTCCTTTATGGACTTTGAAGATTAAATTTTATTTAAAGAGTTTATTTTTGAAATTTACCCTTATAAATTATAAGTTTAAATAAAAGTTTATAGCGTCTTAAATCCTTTTATTAAACTGACTTAAATACACTTTAACTCTGCTTTATTATTCCAATATTTACATATTATTTTGCAGAGTACAAACCAGACATTTTTATACATATCTAAGAAGAGTGATGCTGTACATTGCCAATTATAACGGGAGATGTTTGTCTATGTTGTTATTATTAAATAGGAGTTTTGACACTGCAAGACATTTGTAACGTGACTGTTGTATTGTGCACTTTTGAAACAGCAGTTTGTCAGTCTGTATCCCATGAGCCTTTGTGCCAGTTAATGAAAGAGGTTTTTTTCCTTTGTATAGTTGGTGTGTGATCGTTGGCATTTCCTGCTGGAATTTCCAATGGGAAGCTCGAACTCTGACTTTAACCTGTAAATTTGTTGACAATGGTTTATTGAGATGTCATTTACGTATTAAACATGTACTATAGAATGTATCTGAGGTTATGGACAAATAAATAGCCTGTGTGGTAATGACTTCTGAGTGCTGGTCAATGTTTTACATAAGAAATAAAGTGTGTGAAACCTTTGTTCTCATCAGGTCATGCTGGTTCTTCAATGCCCAAGATGACATCCTCAAATATAACAGGCACACCATTGATGGATTAAAGCTTTTTAGTATTTATACACAGTACAGGCCAAAAGCTTGGACACACTTTCTCATTCAATGTGTTTTGGGGTGAGCTGGACCACAGAGTGAAGGCAAAGGGGCCAACAAGTGCTAAACACCTCTG
>JAUYWH010000009.1:14250006-14269625 GCA_034779795.1 Ctenopoma multispine | reverse complement strand
AGAATATAAAAGATGTTTTCAGTTATTTCACCTTTTTTTGTTAAGTACATAACTCCACATGTGTTTATTCATAGTTTGGATGCCTTCAGTGAGAAGAAATGTGTCCAAACTTTTGGCCTGTACTGCATATGTGTGTGCCTGCTTGCTTTTGGGTTCATGCCTGCTTGCTTGCACATGTTTCTCTTAGCATTTGCAAGATGTGTGTGTGTGTGTTGTTCTTGCAGGGCTTCCGTCTGAGAGATAGTGTTCAAGTCACAGCGGCCATTCATTCTGTTTCCCAAGGTTAATGATCTCATTGTAAGTCAGGCCACATCCACCTCTCCCTCCCTCCTTTCTCTTTCTTCCTTCTCTCCATGACTCTCCTCTTTCCTGCTTTCCTCTTCCCCTGCCTGCTGCCTTCACAGAGTCTGCGCTTTGCACCGCGGATGCATGTATGTATGAACTCGTGTGTATGTGGATGTTGGCTAGAATGCTAATGCAACATCAAATTTATACACAGATGGGGTAATTCACACATGCCCTATTTGCTGAGCTAAATGCATTCTTGCACATGCATACACATGCAGCACTACTTAACTCGAGCACCATTAATATAATTTCCCACTCACATGAAAAATTTTCTCACATTTTTTGTACATTGCACACAAACAAATTCACACCTATAATATGATGAAGAACATGCCTTAACCTTTCCGTCCCCCTCAGTTCTGGATATTTTGTATACTTTACAGGGATGTGTGGCACTTCTCACTTGCAATACAACTTGTCAACCTCTGACTTCCTTTTTCCAATAAAAAAAAAAGTGGAACACATTATTTGTGCCTTGCAGCTTGTCAAAGTCTCCCACTGTTCAAACAAAGGATGTCAGACATTTTGAAATGTATTTCCACAGAGAATTGAAGAGTGTCAGCTGTTATCTGATATGTGTCATAAATCATTTGTCTAATGTACTCTTGTGTGAAGCGATATGCTCTTCACAGTTTACCCCATGAGCAGACAAAAGTGTCTGCCTGTAGTTGAAGAGGACATGATGAAATAATTACTGTACACCCACTGAAGGACAGACTGTCAGTAAAAGGGTTTTTTTTTTTAGGTTCCCACAAACAAAAACTAGAAATATTTCATAAAATATGTCGAGTCAGTGGCAGAAAAAGTGAAGTGGCGATTTTAAGAAAACTACAGTAAACAACAATTAAGCTTTTGTTGTAAACTGTGAACTGTAAAAACATACGTTTGCATAACATATATGTGACAAGACTGCTTTTTTCCTTCTTGTCTGGTAGTTTCTTTGTGATATGTTTCAGCATGTTTCATTTCAGAATTTCCAATAACGTTTTAAGACATTTTATCCCAGTAAGATTTCCAGGTTTAATGGATATAATTGATTACCTGTTACCAAAGTAGTGAGACGTAGATTCCTTAATGTCCAGTCATATGGTTATTTGAAGTACAACTTGAAAATAAAATTCAAAGTGCATTATTACATCCGCATTTCTAGATGAAATATGGAAAAATATAGAAACAATATTCTGACTTTATTTAATGCAAATCTACTGCAGTAGTTTTCACCCATTGCATATCCTTTAAATTATGTACTTTAGCTTGTACTAGTTACATTTGCACGTCTTAGTAATAATTTTGCTCTTTTTCTCTGCTTCATTTTAATTTCTATCTTTGTATAGAGTTTTTTCTTTTGAGCACTATGCCCCACAACACCAGATTCCTTGTACATGATCATTTAACGTGTTTCTCATTCTATATAACCAGCTCACAAAGCCAGAATAATACACATATCACATATAAAGAAATGAACAGTTCCAGTACAGTAGGAAGAAAAATATGGACATGTATGGAAGACTTCTCCAAATAACAGCAGACGGATTCTTGGGCAGTCCATCATTTGAGAGCACTCATCCTCTAGTTAAGCTTTCCCCTCAGACACTTTAACCTAATCTGCACCTGCGTGACATTGCATTATCATAACTGAATAAAGATGGGTCAGAGTGAGTTGGCAGCCTGTCTGTGTGCAAAGCAGCTTTGATGTGAACTCGCCACTGTGTGTGTGTGTGTGTGTGTGTGTGTGTGTGTGTGTGTGTGTGTGTGTGTGTGTGTGTATTTGACTTTACCTGCACATGCATGTTTGTGATGTATACTTCCATCTGTCCTTTCACAATATGTGTGTGTGTGTGTTTCCTCTCAGAGAAATATCTCCCCTCAAACATCACTTTACCTTAATGGTTCTGGGACCCTTCATCACATCCAGCAGGCCTGTCAGGGACTCTCCCAAAACAGGATCAGAGCTTCTTTCCTCCACTAGACTCCACTTGATTCGTATTTTAACTTTCTGTTTTTACCCTGATTCTGAGCTATATTAGCTCCTCAAAAGGGTCAGAAGATAAATATGAACAGTCATGAGATGATTAATGGAGTCAGAACAAAGTAAAAAATTATGCTTCATAAAATCTGTTTTTTTTCCTACACATTCCTCTGTTTGCTTTTAAAACTACTGGAACTCTTAACGTCTTTATCTGAAACTACAATGGGCCGCAAGCCAGAAAAATTATTGTAAAAGCGAGTTATTGTGCTCATAAATTTTGAAGGAAATTGGAGTAAAAAGTATAATAATTACCTATGAAATGTGAAATGTTGTGAAATTCTATGTAAGTTCTGTAGTAAAGTACAAGTAAATCAGCTTACATGTATGTGATGGGGATCTCGTCAATCTGCATGTATCTGCAGTCATCCACTGTTGAAGCATCATTACTGCAGTTCTTTAAGAGCAGAGTGTGTGAAGCTGCGTTTCTTCGCCACAGGTATCAGACAAAGCAGTGATGTTGTTATCCCCCTCTGGCTCTGCATGAAAGATTGTGTCTGGAGTTTTGTTTGTCTAGTTACTACCCTAGAGAAACAGCATCTCAGGCAGCCTTGTCAGAGTGGTTATGATGAATGTGTAAGCTTTACCGATATAGATCCGGCAAGGTGATCATTAACTAAACAGATTCATGAAGAGAAGCTGGAGACAGTAAATATGTTTCTTTATATGACAGTGTGTGGTGAAGGATGTGCAGTTGATTTATTTCTTTTTTTTCAATCATGCATTGATCCTCCCACAAATCCTCACCATTTTAAATCCCATATAAATGTGTGAATCAGCAAGAGGGGAGGGGGCATAGTTGTTCATTACAGCCTTTCTTCTGTCTGGAGGTAGATAAAGCAAAATGGTAGCTTGATGGCCACTGTTTCCATGGCAACTATTTTAGAGCAACCTCTGCCCACAACATCTCAAAAGATCAGAGACGTTATTTTTACAATAACATAAGACGTGTCTAAAGCTTGAGGGAAAAATCATACATTTTCACACAGAACAGCCCCACATTTGCACATAAAGCAAGAACAAACCAGTCATAAAGTGCAGTGCCAAGGCCTCTGTGTCTTTGCGTGGGACTTTAATGGGACCCCTGTCAATCCCCTTGCAGCAGAGTTTTTTGTATTCATCATCTGTAAAAATGTTTTTTTGAGAACAATCTGAGCATTGTATCTGCATTGGTGTAGCTATTTCAGATTACAAACTTCGTTGCAGCTAATACATAAACCATTAACCTAAACCTTTTTTATGCAACTTTATTGGCACAATATCAAACATACCACAAGAAACTACAGCCTAAAGTGGCACAGAGTGATAACTGTATTCTTGAAAGACTGATCTTGTTACTAAAATCTGATCTACTTAAGTGATCATTTTGTTTTTTTGTCTGGATGAAGACACTGCTGGTTGCTGCTTTTGTCAGACAGCTCTGTATTCACCTGTAAAGGTTCAATTTGACACCTGCTGCAAACAGAGTCTATGCTGAACAGCAAACGTTAGTTTTCATAGCAGGAAATCTGTGAAGTCTCAGGAGCTCTGTAGTGGCATTAAATTAAAGGGAAACTTCACAAATTTCTACTTGCCCCCTATGCTTCTAGTTTTGGGATTATAGATTATTCTTACTTTATTAATACCCTTGTGGAGATTCAGGTGGACAAGCAGCATTTTAGGGGTTCATAAGGGTTCTGCATTCAGTGCTGAGGGTCACTTTGACATGTGGAACCAGGAGTCGAACCATCAAGAAGGCTGACCTACCAACTGCACCAGTTTAGCAGTCTGCAAAAGCAAGACAAGGTCAAAAGATGAATCAGCTTGTCTTCAGAAAAACATTTAAAATGCACTGATGGCTGCAGGTTTGTAATTGTTGACATTGTGGGCAATTTACTGATTAAGATATTTAAGGCTCTTTAACAAATTTCAGATGGATTCTAAGAAACAAAACAAAGTCAAGACTATAAACCTGTCACTCCTATGGAGCTATATACTTTGGTGGACGGACTGACACAGCTTTGCTAGAATAACAACAGAAGTTAAACCCAGAAACATCAAAATGGACTAGAACAGCTAGGAGATAACACATCTTGTTTTCACTTAATTTTTAGTAGAAGTGTAAAATTTGCAGCTATGACTAATTGGTTTGAAAATATTTTTATTGGCGCCTATGGAAAAATAAACTTGAATTCTTAAACTCAGATTTTAGTTTTTACCAAACTGTTATTAATTTGCACGAATTACATTGTACTTGCACTTTTTTTCACAGATTGCACCTTTAAGAGATAAGGAAAAACTTTCATGCCTCTCTTCTTTTCTTTCTTCTTCTTCTTACCAGACACATGTCGTTTAATGTGGACTGTGGATGGACCACAGCTTTTGTATTTGATTCCATTTCCAGAAAGGCAACACTAAGCTTAGAAAGTAAGAATCTTCCTCTTCCTATCTGGGGCTGATTTCTCCTCCCCTCAGTCTTGCCGAAGGGCTTCACACGGGTGCATGCAGCAATTCCCATGTAGCGCTGCAGGCTCGTCAATGGACACATTTGCCAGCATGTGTTTCCATGGAGATGCAATTTGTTCACGCGCCCCTGCAGCTTGTGTCATCGATTTCAATTAGTGCAGGAGGAGGCCGTCTTGTCTAAGCACATACTTACACAGAGAGCCAGCCTCAAAGGATTGGAGAAAATTGGCAGAGGACATCTGAGAGCGTGGGATACATCAGAGAGGACTTCAACGCTACAGGGAGGATTTATGGTGTAACAACATTCATTTAAATACTGGGAGACACACGACATAAAAAGTTGCATTTAAATTTAAACTGAGACCTTTTATTACATCGGTAACACAGACTGCTAACATGACAATAAATTGGGAGCATTCAGAGTATGACATTTTTCTAATCTATTTGTGTGCAGTAATGTGTACTTATACTATCGCTTGGAATTTATGTAAAATTCAGTACCTCAAATGCAACTTTTTAAAATGTACAATAATGTGCAATTATCAACCTGGTGAATTCTTCACTCTTTTTGCTTTACAGTGTGATAGCTGCTATTTTTTTTACTCTTAACAGACTTACAGACAGATTTTGGTTATACCTGACTGAAGAGACTGAAGATTTCCAGCAGGTACATGCACTTCTCAACATAAGGACACTGAAGTTTATACCATATAGTGGACCTATTTTATTTTAGCTTATCTTTCACTTCTATTTTAAATGATAATGAATCACTCACGATATTAGAATGTATCCTCAGGGAACCTTAAATGTTAAATCAGATTTCATGACAGTTAAGTACATCGTACTGCCCTTCACAGGCAGAAAGCAGTAAGTGAAGAACGAAAACCTGCAACTGAGACAACAAAGTTAAAAGTTTGAAGGGTCGCTGGGTAAGACAAACTATAGGAGAACTGTAAGGGAATATGTAGAATTAGCTTTAGTAACAGCTAGCTGTGGTTATCTTTAATAATAAAAAAATAATAGTGACATACTTTACTGTTCCCCTTTGGGAAATTGTTGTTGTACAGTACATATCAGTGCTACTACAGGGTTTTGGTGTCTTGTTCAAGGACACCTCTACATGTAGCCAGCAGGAACCAGGAAGCGAACCCTGACTCTTTATAGACAACTGCTCTACCCAATGAGATACTTGTCACCCCAGCTTTAACTGGATTGGATACAGATGTTAACCCCCTGAAGAGTCAGAGATCAGCAGTCAGTTTCATCCTCTGGGGTCCATGAATGTTTGTACTACACCGCATTTTATGCGTAATGCATCCAACCAGAAAATACCATTTCAACTTTAGTATGATTGCAGTCTAGCTTTTCAAAACATCCAGAGCCACCACTGGCTTTGTTCCAGACTTCATTTCCCCGAAGCAGACTCCAGTTTCCATGTACAGACAGACAAAAATGGCAACGTGGTGAGATGTGCCTTAAAGTGATTCAACCTTGATTATCCCAACTCATTACAGGAATACTCCCAGGCTGCATCTGTAATTACCGTGAACAGGTGCATCACTCAGCCACATCGACAAAGAGTTAGCGATTTAATTTAGAGATGCTGCCCAGGATATTAACCTCGCTAATTACAGCAGAAACCTCCACGTTCAAATCACGGGGATGAAACGCTGCGGACCTCAGGGTGTGTAAAAGCACACAATTACTTTTGCTTTTATTCTGAGGGGAGTGCAGGTGGGGGGTGATATAGTGTTTATACTGGAGTCTTCCAAATTGAGCTCTTAAGAGCAAATTGTGTGATCACTGGGGATGATGTTTTTTGTGAGGATTGATGCCTGCAAACAGTGGGTTTAGGAGTTTATTTGGAAAATCCAACGATGTAACAGGCTTAGTCAGTTAGAGTTTTGTTTGACCAGGTACGTCTCTGTCTGTCTCCCATTTGGTTATGTGCTGGTATCATCTGTAGCTGCAGCAGCCACACAGACTGATTTCTAAGTGACCAGCAGACAATGGCCAGTAAGCACCAAAAACTGTAAAATTCCATAAAAAAAGTTGTTTTTTTTTGCTTCCCTACCCTTGGAAGGAACATTTGAATAGTCCTTTGAAGTGTCTTGCATATATTCTATTTCTTGCTCTTGCTTTTCCTTCACACACAGTCTCCGAACACGGTGGCATTTTTCATTTCATGTGCATCTGCGTCAGAATTTTTTTTTTCATTGGAGAACAGAATAGGGTGATAGCTATCCTGTGATCTTTTATTCATCCATTCGTCCTCCTCTTCTCACTGCTCGCCTCCGCACCAGGGAGCTCAGCATCTGACAGCCCTCACCGAAAACCACCAGCTGGAGTGACAACAAGAGGAGAGAAGAGAGGAGGAGGAGGAGAAGGGGGTAGGAAAGAAAACGAGAGGGTGTGCGTGTGTGTGTGTGTGTGTGTGTGTGTGTGTGTGTGTGTGTGTGTGTGTGTGTGTGTGTGTGTGTTATATGGACAGGAGGGCAGTAAGGGGCACAATGTGCTGACAGCAGCCCGGCCCTCAGAGCAGAGCAGATGGTTAGGACAGAATTAGCTGTGGCTCCAGATCAAAACCTCACCACTCAAAAGTCACAAGCTTTGAATAAAATAAAACTTTCAGGTTTCAGTTAACTTTCTTTACCTCACTGACAAAGCTCATCCCTGAAACAAATAATTTCTCTTAAACTTACTGAAATTCTTTTTTTTTTTACACAATTTAAAAAACAAGACAACTGTGAAGGTGTGGTCATACTAAAATCCACGTCCCATTAATGTGTATGTGAGATTCTCCAGTGTCAGAGTGAAACACCGGGAGTGACCCCCCCCCATGCAGGAACTAGTCTTTGTTTATGTTCTTGTTTAATTACTACAGGGGAAATAATCCAAACAGCAGAGGAGAGATGCTGCTTTTTAACTGTAGTGTGAGGACGGTGACAGAGATGAATTACAGTGAAATGTTTGATAGAATATTAATCAACTTTGCAACATGTTTGATTGTAGCTGTTAAGCCTGCTAGCCTTGCTAGTTCCTGCGGGCTATGTTTACAACCATACCCACGTTATTTCCTATTCTCAGACTAAACCATGCAGGTAGATCTTGGCAGGCAAATTTTCTGAATTACCTTGATGTGTCACAACAACTGCTCAAAAAATGGAAAGGGACTCCTTGGATCATGCAGAGTGGCACAATCCGAACAGGTAGTGTGCTTTATTACTTAACGAAGCAATGATGAAAAGACGTTGTTGAATAGGATTCTAACTTCTAAATAAGACTAAATGTAAGATGAATATGTTTTCCCTGTATGTTGTAAATGTATACACATGCATCATGGCTTGTATGGTAAAGTTGTTTGTGTGCCTCTGGAGAAATAAACAAGTCACATTAACACATGCTGACAAAAATGACTTTAAATGCTAAACGGGGGAGTTAATTGCACTAAAAGGCTCTAAGTACAAATGATGGATGTATCTCATTACTAATTTAGTGTAATATCATTTGTGTTTAAGAAAACATGTCACATATCAGGTCCTATTTGGTTTAATTTTTAAATCTTTACCAAGGGACATTATTGCTTAAACCCAGAAACATGACGTGGCACAAGGATGCTGGCCAAAAAAAGCCTCCCTGTTGTGGACAGAAAACATGAGAACGTGTCAATTTAAAAGTGCACTCACCTTTAACGTTGCACAAAGAAGAAACTAGTCTGTCAGCCACAGACATCTCCATCGTGTTTTCAATACAAGCACCCATCAGTCCTTTGCTGATTTTCACAGACCAACCTGTACCAGTGCAACAGGTGAGCACTTTGCCAGTTTCTGCAGGTTCTCTGTGTCATCTAATGTCTGTGCCACTGAAATGCTGGAGGCCAGTCACCTTAGATATTTCTGGCGTCTCCATAACCTCCAAAGTGCAGAAAAACACACACACACGCGCGTACAAACGCACAGAGAGCTCCACGTTGCCATGGCAATCCGATGAGACGTAGATATGATTGAATGGTTGAGTTTTGATTGTCACAGTGTGCTGCAGAGCCATGATTCTGACTGTCACAGACCTGATGCCATTATTACTATTATTTCTGGTGACTACTGAGCCAGTTGAAATACACAGCAAAGCACAGTGTCATTCAGGGTGAGGTTGCACTGAACTGATGTTTGTCATTTACATTTTGTTATAGTTGAAACAATAAGGGTCACAAACAGCCTTAATAAATGTTAGTAAGAGTTAAGTAAGGCTTACAATGCACTACTGAGCATTTAAAAATAGTTACTTAGTGTTTATGAATTGAACTTATAAGTTTAATTTCTACATGAAGTTGAGCAAACAAGTGAACCTCGACACCTCCACTGATCTTGACCTACCAAAAGGAAGTCATGTCTTTGAGGATGAACAAGTAAGTGGGCAATAATGAGACTTAAGTAATCATTCATTAATCCTTATCAACCCTTTATTTATGTTACTTAATACCTGGATTAGTCCATGAACTCTAAATAAATTTCAACAAGAGATAATTTTAAAATACTGTTTAATGTTATTCAGTGTATTAAATAACTATTAATTAATACTTATTACTACATTAAGTAGGGCTAATAGGGGTTGTTAAAAACATTAATGTATAAACTAATACCTTAGTTAACAAAAACACCATTAGTAAAGGATTAGTAGATGCATTAGTTAACTTTACCTGTTAGTCAATGTTATTTGTTATTTAAATTTAAATTAAATAAAAAATCAAACTTAAGAAAGTCGTATCAGGCCTTACCTTACTGCTTAAAAGTACTCCATCTACCAGAGAGGCTTCTTTTCCTGTTGTGTTTAGTATTATTATCAGTATCAGTGACAAATTTTCTCTTTCATTGCACATTCAAGGAAATTGACGTCACCAGAAATTGTTTTGTATATTTAGATTACTTAGCTTTAACTAGTACAAAGAGATGTGACCTCGGCTGCTTAAATTATATTTTCCAAGGTGTTCGGGTTTGTCTGTTACTGACACAGTGTGAGCACTACATGGGTTCATTAGGCCCAAGTGTAAGATTTAATAAAGTACACGCTATGACAATGCACTATGTAAAGTGAACTGGGAGTCACAGACAGCTATGTCAGTGAAACGTGCTTATATTGCTATTAGGATTAAACTCACAGATATTTTTTTAATGTGTAATGCTAAAATGCATTTACAGAAGAAAGCACTGGCAATGATTAAATTAGCTAATGTCTTCACATCTAACCCAAAGTCATCTCTAATGTATTAAGCACGGACTATGTAATAAATGTCTGTCTGCATTGTGACATGTCTACACAGAGGTGAAGCACATTTTTTGCATGTTTTACCTCAGGTAGAAAGAGAAAAGAGAACTGATAAAAGCTGACAAAAAACAAAGAAAAGGAAAACAAACTGACTAAAACTAGAAAAGAAGATGTTGAATGTGCATGTGTCTCAATTTGTAAGTTTAAATTCCCTTTTTTAATTAGCTCTTGTGTTCAATTTGACAAATCAGACTGCATTTACCCGTGACTGTCTTTCAAGCGTGTGGACAAAATTTAGAGAAGTCGACACCTTTATCTGAAGTGTAAAAATAACAAATTATTCCAAATGTTAAATAAAGTCATGTATTTGCTAATGTCACCAGGAATGTTTGGGCTTGAACAAACAGGTTTGATTGACAGCTATCTCAGAAACATCTGAAATGTCTTCAACAACTTCCAGTTTCCACTGAACAAGCTTTTTTTTTGGAGAACCATGACATGGACGACTGAGAATCTTCACAGACAACTCTCTCACTCCTATGTTTTCACCTGTAGATTGGGTTATGGGCCAGCAGTAGTGTGAATAATACAGACTTATGGTGTGGAAACACTGGATTAGACAATTATTAGTTTGAAACATGCTCTTTCTGCACAGACAAATATATTGTATGTGGCATAAAAGGTAACTGGTGCTTGTAACCTGTGAAGATGACAGGTGTCAGTCTTTTTATGCCACTGCTTCTCACTGATTACTGGAGATTACAAATTTCTTAATCAATAACCTTAATGAAAATAGATGTAAACATCAGCTGCATTTTTTCAGAGAACGTTAAACTAGAAAACAAACTGTTTACTAACTGTGAATTTAAAATTATTTTTCACTTACGCGTATTCATTGTATAATCAGGCTTTGTCAAGCTGCCAGCGTTTTATTTTATTCTGATCCCATGTCGCAGAATTAGTAGACTTGTTCTTCAAACACTAAGTGCATGCGGGTCTATGTTCCTGCTTTGTGTGGTGAAAACGGAGAGTTGTGCAGGGAAAATGGTGCTGCAAGTCGCATGAACTAAACATGCTGTTCTACTCTGTTGCACCCTCAGGGACTCCTACAATTAGAATGTGTTTATTTCTATTGTATAGTACCTTTTTGTATGTTTTGTATGTCTATGACTGGACAATGTGTGTTCATTTGGTCTTATTTTCTGTTTACATCCACTGCTTCACTTGCATATTTTCTGTCATCATGCCAGTGTAATGTTGGACTCACTAAAATGTGTGTTTTTAGAATATCCTGTGTGTACAGATAAACACACTGTGATTAGATAATGTTGACAGGGAGGTGTCTAAATTCATTATGGGGTGAGTTTATCATTTGTTTTCTTACAGGTCTTGGTGAAATTCTCACTAACTTAGTGATTTTTTAAAACTATTTAGGTATGTAAATGGTATAAGGACAGAATACCACCTCTGAATGCTCTAGAGACGTTTACTATCACTGCACCCAGTTTTGTGTCTGAGCATGCTGTTTACCTCAGAGATAAACATCTATAAAAAACTTAAATCACTGATGCACGTTTAGCATGTTCCTTACATTTTTGAACACATGTATATTCTTCATAGTGCATATAAATGTGTAACGCAGAAATCCTTTCACCGAGTTACTTGCTCTCTGGTTAGTCCCAGCCTCTCCAGACTCTGCCAAAATTTCACAGTTGTTCACATCAGCAAGCTTAGGGTCGCACAGCATGTCTTTTCTTCAGTGATCCGAACCAAACATCTGTGTGTGTGTGTGGGTGTGTGTGTGTGTGTGTGTGTGTGTGTGTGTGTGTGTGGGTGTGTGTGTGTGTGTGGGTGTGTTTGTATTTCAACTTTATTGTGCACTCTTATTATCTGAAGACTTCATTTGTCCGTTTTTGTAGATAAAGTGTCTCTTTACACACTGAGATATTAAAGGTTCTTCCTCTTATACTGATATACTGCATACGTTTGGTAAAACTCCTGAACCAGAGATGTCATCTTACAAGTAGACTAAGAATTGGACAATTGCTTAGTAGTAAGTTCAAAGTCCTTTATTCTGATAAAAGTGAATTTTACATTGTATTTAGAAATCAATGTCTGAAAGAAGAGTGGAGATGCACCATATACAGGTTGCTTCAAGTCCAGCGTGAAGTTTCTACAGCCGAAGTCTGCACAGCTATCAACCAGGAGATCTTAGAGCACTTTATGCTTCAGGTAGAAAGAAGCAGATTTCCTTTTCAAGCATGACTTAGCACCTGCCCACAATGCTAAAGCTGCCACTAACTTGTTTGCTCACCATGATATTAGTGTGCCTGACTGGCCAGCCAACTTGCCTGACCTGAAACCCGTAAAGAATCGATGGAGTATTTTCAAGTAAAAGATGAGAAACATCCAGCTGAACAATACAGATGAGCTGAAGGCTGCTATCATAGCAACCTGGTCTCTCAAGCGCCACAGGCGGTTCACCTCCATGCCACACCACACACAGACATATACTATATATATATATATATATATATATATACATATATATATACATATACAATATATATATATATATATATATATATATATATATTGAATAATGTGGTGATGGGAAGTGTGGGAAGTGTCAATTCAAGACCAAACATTGCTTTAAATCCTGTTTATCTCTCCGTGACAGATAAAAAAAAAGATCTGGCATCTGAATTCTGCACATACTGTAACCAACAAACATTATGTATTTAAAGCACTTCAGACTCTTGTGGTCTCCATGACAACAGGGACATTTTGTTCCATCATTTTTCTGATGCTGTGGGAGACATGTCCATACTATATGAATTGAATGTGTGCTATTTAAAACTGTGCTATTTCTGTGTGTTTCTACCTCCCCATATCAATTAGCAAAACATAACTGTTCACTTTGGACGTAATTGTCAAGAGGCATGAAACGTGAACTGTTTTATAGCCTTTGTGTTGTTGGGTGGACATTCGTATTTGTAAGTGTTGCATATGTGGTCAAGCCATGGCAAAGAGCTTTAATTTAGATTCAACTAGTTAAAAGTTCCCAATAAAAGGCAGCTAAACTTCACAGATTCTTGAAATGACACACAAGGCAATAAATGAAGATATAAGGAGCACTTAAGTAGAGTCAGCCAAACACTGATCACCAATACCCTTTAAACACAGCAAATCAAAATAAGTAGTAAATGCGCTTAATTATACAAGAAAGGTAAAAAACATTAACACTAGAAGCTTCACATAATATCTATAATAATGTGGGAGTCGGAATAAAAGATGGTCACCAAAATCATTAAGGTTCATCTTCTGGAGAACTTCATTGTATTGCGATAGCTCTGCTCTCTGTTCCCAGCCTTTGTTTTCCCCTCCCAGGTCACATTCATCCTCATGTTGGCATGCCTGGTCACTCACTCAGCCCCTCCCAGTTCCTTTGTTCAATTTTTCCCTCCAATTCTACCTGGCCCGCCCTGCTCCGCCCTGCTCCGCCCACTCACTCACCTGCAGCTCATCAATCAGCATTCACTCTCAGTATATAAAGACATACTGCCTTTCTCTCATGGACTAATTTAGGACTTTTTCCTCTTGCTGTTTAATCTATTACCCGACATTTCTGCCCATCAACTTTCCCTGAAATCTGGGATGTTAGATCTTTTGGCATTGTTTGTCCTGGATTACCTTGGTGTCTCTGCCCCTGCTTGCTTTTTTTTGGGTCCACAGCTCAACTGGTAATTATGACATGAACATGACTAGTTCAAATTTACCTTGCAGTGATTCTTATCTTCCCCTTAGTCAATTTATTTACCTGTTATGAGACTATCAATTCTGCCTGGTAACCAGATAATTATTGAACCTGTTGGCTGTGATAAGACTATTAGTATTTACTTGTTAAGCCTGTTAAATGTTTCTTAGCTTTATTTTCCTCTTGCTATCTAAAAACCTTCACTTACTAGGCATTATTAACCTGAACCTCAGTCAGCCAATTGCTTTGTACCTGTATTTCTCCCGTTGTGCCATTCAAACACTGATTGCATCATACTCTGGTTGTCTACTTGCACTGGAGTCCTTTTGGTGAAGCATGACCCTCACATCAATGAGATGTTTTAATCTGCGCCAGAGATGTGCCCAACGTACAAAGTGATTCAAAGGAACAGTATCCTCCATTTTGAAGAATATGTAGGAAACAACTAAGCAAAGATCATCTTAGACAAAAGTCAGTGCCTATACAACCTGAAATTGATCTTGTGGTTGGAAAGTGTCTGGAGATTATTCCTAAAATTGATACTCAGGGGTCCCCAACAAGTAACAGAGTTATAACAGCCTCAGGGGATTTATGAGATCTCGGTCATCAGAACAGGCCAAATGGTCATTGTAATGTGCTGAAAGCTCCAGCTGTCCGAACAAAGCCTGGAGGTTATGCAGCTGCCTTCCACTTGTCTTCTAATTAGTTGCCTAAGCAGAATGACAATGATTGGTATATTGCACATGGTAACCATTAATCAACTGAGCAACTGGTGATCAATGTGGAAGAGCTCTGATCTGTGTTTGACCAAGTCAAAGATGATGATGTGAGTAAATGTTTAGACAACCAGGAGTAGTTGACTCTTGATTTAAAAATATATATTTTTTAAAAACGGAATAAACCACTACCCCAAAAGTAATATCTTAAAACACTTTGGAACAGAAGTGTGTTCATAAGAATGAAATTCTGTTCTTGCTCCCATCCTAATTCAGATGCATTTAGCCTAATTATTCACTAACCGGTGGAGATTATCTTTAATTGTCTCTCTCGATCAACTTTAATATATGCAGGAGATTCATAATGTTCCAAACAAACCATTAGGTTTAGACACAACCTGTAAAATGTCATTTAGAGGAGTTTGTAATGCTGTTGCCCACCATTAGTGACTCAGTGAGTACGAAATACAAAGTCATGGTGGTGAAAACAAAGACATCAATGCCACACTGTTTTAAAATAAATAGATTCACATTGAATATAAAATTAGAGATGAGATCTAAAACAGTGTGACTCACAGTATCCATGTTTGCTCAATATTGATCTAATCCTTATCGTAGCGTAACCATATCGATGTCTTATTTCTTTTTTTTGTTGTACTTTCTCCCTAAAGACTGCACATAAACCACTGCATGTAAATACATGCAGCTTGCTGTGCTGTTGTGTTCTTGCATCAGCATTTCATGAAACATCTGAGATGCAAACAACCATAACGCCACTCGTCTCTCTAATGGTCCATATGGTGTTTTCAACAACAAGAGTGTAGAGAAGCAGAACCTTGAGCCAATTAGTCCTCCTTATAGCTTGTTTTGGCTTATGAAAAAGAAAAGTCCATGTTTTTAAAGGGCAACTCTCATGAACTGCCTGCAGAACAATTGCTTTTTGTGAAGCAGTTTATTCTAACTATGCACTGCTAACTAGACTGATCCGATACTACAAACTTCCTCCATTTTGGGCACTCTTCCGCTCTGTCCACCCAAAGGTCAGCACTGTGAAAAATGTATTACATTTGGTCAATGAAACAAAGTCTAATAGCATCAGCCTTATGGGGATTAATTGGAAATACTATTTACTACTACTATATATACTAATACTATGTTGCTATGTTGAACACTGGTGTAACTAGTACTTAATGTTGCGGGGACAGCAAACGGTTGTTGAAAATTTTAATGTTTCTTAAAGAACCAACAGAAAAGCATCTGTTTACGGTGACGCCAAACTATTTTGAGAAATCATGCAGCATGGACATGTCTGAATATTGTAACTAACAACAAATACACAATTAAACACATTCACTCTCACACACACACACACACGCGCACACACTCAAATCTCCCCTACTGAGACTTTGATGTGTGATTTGTCCTTTTCACGTTTCTTCCATTACAGAACATTTCAGTGAGATGCTGTTCTCTTTCTCTGACAGCCCGCAATTATATCAGCATGCTCCAAGAAGTCAATCCACACTGCCAGCGGAACATTAAAGGCAATTAAAAGCTTTTGAAGAAATCCATCAAGAACAAAACGGAGGCCCTGTCATACTGACACTGACAGAAAAAAGTATGACAGACCCTTTAAAGATCACTAAAGCTCCTGTGTTTAATGTTTACCTCAGTACATATTTTCTACTTAAACTTACTGTTGATAACTTGGAACTTTTTGGTGGAAGTTACAGTCCAGAAATACACTAGGTTGCAATTTAGATTATTTCCAAAAAAAATAGTTGTATGATAATTTTCTATTGTAGCTGTTTTTCATTGGCAAAGAACCCCATAGCAGCTTCACAGACTTTTTTTTTTTGTTCTGCTTATTGTAAACAAACCATGTTCAAGGAAACTTGTCTCACATAGTGATATACGGTTGGTTAGTTTTATGCCATAATTAATTAAGGACACATTTCCCACAAACCATGCTCCACCCATCTCTCCCTCCAACTCACTGGCATCTTTCCACTTGAATTTGTTTTAAGAGCAAGAAAAAGGGCGAGAGCTCCTAACAGAACTGAAAATTTTTCATCAGCCTTGTGCTCCTTTCCCCATCTGCCATTGCGAAATAACATTAGCTCCTTCTGTGCTGGAAGATACTTACCATCCCTCTCCTTCATGTTTTGTGCCATAAAGCAGTCCCTCAGACTTCTGCAAAATCTTAACCTGGTAGCAGACAAAATGGCGCAGGAAGGTCAGTCGAAGCTGCCAAATGTCTTAGTGTGGTTTATCTGTTTATAGTAATTATGTTAATTTATCAAAATGAATGATGGTAATGATTACTTAATGTTAAAATGCTGTTCAGATGATTGCAAATGTTTTTAAAAAGGTCTGCATTTAGAAACGTACTGACACATGCAAAACAACTCGGCAGTAAATGCACTGATGTCCTACAGCAGAAGGTAAAGACGACCAGAATGAACTGAATGAGTCTGAACTTAATAGAGATAAGTGACAAAGTTGTAGATGCTAGGTTTATTAATTTTGAGCTGCTGATAAGCAGATGTTTTACCTTGTGGACAGAGGCACACTGTTTGTTTCCAATATTTGTGCTAAGCTAACTAGCGTCTGGTTGTTGCTTCGTATTTACAGTGTTTTCAGTCAGTATTTATGTATTGAAATTTAAATTGGGAACATTTTCTGACCTACTTCTGAGTAAAACACATCAGTTATGCACATCAAATTACTGAAATTGCTAATCTTGGCAAGCACAGTTCATCTACTGAATGTATTTATATACAATAAAAATTCCTCTACTATCCTAAGCCGGCTCTGTGTGTTATTAAGGTGCAAGTATGATATCTGGTTGTAATGAAAACTCACATGCACATGACACATACATTTGTTCCGGTACCTGGGTTGAGAGGTCATTTAGCTAGAAGGTTGCTGGTTTAGTCCTTGACACTGACAGACATCTATTACATTTTCAAATTAAGCGTCACTGTGCCCTTGAACAAATACTTGAAATTCTACAGTGATTATTTTACTTCGTGACCATGAAGAAAACACTTCATGTCAAGATATTTCAGCAAAATCCAAATAAAATCTCAGTAAATACAGTTTTTCTCTGCCTTCCTCTAGTGCTATTCTTCTCACACACCATTGTAACAATTATTGCAATATGATACTGTATCTGCCTTGTTGCTTGGTCTAAAGTTCATAGAGAATTGCGAAGCAAAATCACATGAAGCCACTGGAAGATGCAGCCGAGTGTTTGCCATGGAAACAAGGCTCAAATCATTGTCTTACCTGTTATTATGCTACAGAAATAGCCTGTGGATTGCAGTGACAGAGAAATTTTGAATTTCTCTCAATGGGAGCATTTCCATGGATGTCCTTGAGGCAGGTTCAGTAACGGTGTTAAAAGGTTCTGGGCAGGAAACGTGCGTCACTACTTTTTATCCAATCAGGCGTTGTCATGTGTTTTTTTTTTTTTTTCCCCTCCACATTTAATATATTTTGATGAGCCTTGTGTCTTCAAGGCAGTTACTGTGAGCTTTCTTATTTCCTGTTTTTGTTCTGAGAATATCTACATCACAGCAAGGTTTAATACTTTTTTTATGCATCATTGATTTATGGCCAACCCTTCAAAAGGCCCCAGCCCAGTGATCAATCACCTCTGTGTCAAGCTGCACTCAAGACTCTATGCTGCATATGACTGCCTCTGGAAAGTATCTAGCCTGCATCTAAGGGAGCATTTAGAAGGGTCCTATGTTTAAAGATGTAGGTCTTGGCATAACTGAACTTTGTGTTATTAATAAATAACTAAATATTTTATTTTTAAATTACACCTGGAAATACCTAGTCGTATCTCTGTGATGGACAATGGACAGTCAGTGGGTCCCTGCACACAGACACCCAGTTTTAGCTCTTAGTGGTTTGTTTGCTGCTCTTCATGGTCGTTTCACATCTCTTTGTGTCTCTTTGTCATGTTTAGCACCTTTCATTTTGTGTCTCTCTGTGGTTTTCGCTTTAATCCACCCCTTTGGTGCTGCCGTTGCTGGGATCACTTCTTGAAATGTAATTAATGCAGCTGTTAGTATTCAGAGTGAACGGTTGTTTGCTTGTAGATCAAACGTTGTCATTAGCTTTAAGCTCACTGGTGCCCTGGAGCGACTGCCCTGTCGCTCTCCGTGGTGCTGAAGGCAATCAAGCTCTCCAACTACTACACTGACCACTTCCAGGTCACAAGAAGCCACATCTACATGCAGCTTTGGATTTCTGTGGGAAACATGTAAGAATTCAAAAGTTGAACTTTCTGGCTAAACGTGACTCACACTGACATCATCAGTCTGCTCGGTGCCTCACAAATTGCACCCAGCAGGAAACCGGACCTTCTGGGGCGTCTGAGAGGCGCAGGCGCAAACGTCAGAGAGTTTTATGAATAGTTTCTGTTTTGGATTAAAGTCCTGCTCATGCGAGGACACACAGATTGTTTTTCTTTGAGTCCGAACATCCCAGTGTTGACACTTTTAAGGTTCCCTCCTCCTCGACTGTTTGTGGACTAAACTGCTGTCTCACTTTGTTGCTTCTGTGTCTGACAAGGTGTGAATCACGAAGGAACTGACACCACCCTCACCTCCTCCTCCTCCTCCTCTTCCTCCTCCTCCACCTCGTCGTGGTGCAGCAGCAGCAGCAGCAGCAGCAGCCGACGCGGTGAGTGTGTCCAGCAGCCGCCGCCGCAGCAGCAGTAATAACGGCACCTGTCGTTTACAGGACGTCTTACGAGCAAAACAAGGTATTCACCAAAACTACTCACAACCAAACACCGCGGAGACTCGTCAGTGCAGAAGCCTTCGTGTGTAGATATTTGCGCCTTGGAAAATTACGCATTGGTAAGTTGCTTTTAATTATTTCCCACGCTGCCTCCTGCGCGCCTTTACTTACATCTGTAGCTCTCGCTGCTTATAAAAGCTAAAACAGGGGCTGTATATTGTATTCTTAGATGCCAACAGAAACGCGGGGACGGATTTTGAGTGAGAGTTACAGTAAATATATTCGGGGGGGGGGGGGGGGGGGGGGG
>JAUYWH010000009.1:14163244-14249996 GCA_034779795.1 Ctenopoma multispine | reverse complement strand
CCCCCCCCCCCCCCCCCCCCCCCCCCCCCCCCCCCCCCCCCCGCCGTGCTGATGTTTTCCATGTGCAAAGCGAAGGTCACCCATGTGCAGTGATGGATTAAACGTTTGTGAATGCGGGAACAAACGGCAACAGACAGGGTTAAATTATCCCATTGATTCTTCACCGCCAAGGGAAAAATCACTCGTCACTGATTGATTGTAATTAACACTGTTTTGAATTTTCTTCTCTCCCCTACAAATCGTTAGACATTTCCAAACTCTAACAGTAAGACGAGCTGTAATTCCTGTAACGTGGTCTGTATGAATATGACACAAGGACACCAGCAAAGCAAGAACTAATGATTTTGAATGGCTGCGTTATTGCACGCTGACTTCCATGCAATCCCCTTTTACAGGCATTAAGAGACTTGAATTTGGGTTAATTGGAAGTGTTCCCTTGTCTTACTGGGGTCGTTTTAAACTCGGAATTCCGAACGATGTTCCGCGGAATTCAACACACACGAGGAGGAGGCTGATATGCTGAGGCAGATCTTTTGAAATCCCCGTTTACCAGGCAGATACATTAAAGATGATGCACGGAATTAAAGAGCTGATTGACAACCTCAGTGTTTCCCAGTCTTCCTATCACAGGCTGATTGTGTTTCTGTGCCTATAGCTGAGTATTTGTGCTTAAACTGTCTTGTAATCTTGTCTGCTGTTCTACTGGGGAGCATTTATCAAGTATCAGTAAAACCCTGCTTATACTGTATGTTGCTGGACTGAACACCATATGAATTTTCCCCCCTAAATTCTCACATCAGATTCAGATTCACACACGTCCAAGTGACTCACATGCATGCAGTGCTGTGCAAAGCAAAGACTCTGTGGCTGTGTTGCCCTCAGGACATGTTTACCTCTTATGTTGTTTACTGCACCCGTGCATCATCAATACCACAGTCATATAGATTTGTTCTGAATACCAGGGGCTGGTTTTCTAACTTCATTTGCAGCCTGCAGCAACATGGCTGCTGTGACATTTTGGGTTAAAGAGACCAAGAGAAATAGAATAGAGCTGATTTATCCCATGTCTGTTTCTACTTGTGCCTGAATTTGTGTTTCCCTGTTTAAATGTTCATGCCAGCAGTTTGGTTTCAGTCCCTTTATATCTCCTGGTTTTTCCTCTGAGCATCGTCTATCCTTTTACTTGATAAAGCATCCTAGAGATGCTTTAGAGGTAATTGGATTCAGTACTAGAGGGAAGGGACACAGAGCGGAATTTGTCAGTGTGTGCATGAATTAGCTTAGTGAGTGAGTGAGTGAGTGTGTGTCTGTGAGTGTGTGTCTGTGTGTGTGTGTCTGTGTGTGTCTGTGTGTGTCTGTGTGTGTGTGTACTGTTTCACTGATTGTTTATGCGTGTTATGTGTCTCTGCTGGATCTGGCCAGTGTGTGTTTTGTGTTTGCAGTGAATCATTGTGTTTTCAGAAAGCTGAACTGATGAGTAAGACATGAAAGGAGGTGGGTTGGGGAGGTCGTTTTTAAAGTTGAACCCGAGGCACATGAATGTTTTGTCTTACAGTACATTTATCTGATCCGTCCACATTTCTCGACTTAGGTATTCAGCTAGTCCTTCATAAATCCATGCCTTTGTTTAAGGTTTCTGCTTTAATTTACACTTTGGGTGACGACACATCTTTTGTAGTTGTAAAAAAACTCATTTAAAAACACATTTCCTTTGTGGTTTGCTTCAGGGGTTTTTATGAGTGCAGGATTGTGTAGGGACATGAGAAAATATTGATGCTCTGAGGAGCTGTGTGTATCTTTGTGTGTGTGTTGTTTGTTTTACAGCACATATATTAATTTTTATTATTATTAATTCAGAAAATGAAGAACAATGTGTTTTGTAGGGCAACAACATTTGTTCCATCAGAAATTATTCCTTCACTGATCCATAAAATTGTTTGGTTCAGTGTCAGAACAGGGTAAAGAAAATCAATTTGTTAGTGTCCAAGGTGACATTATCACATCACACCTCAAAACATAATTTACTTTCACATCACACAGTTTTAATCAATTGTGACTTCCTCTTCATTAATCATTTACCAAATGCAGACCCCCAAAAAACATTACTTAATGGTTAAGCACAGTCGTCAAAGATGCACAGATTACAGTAACGGATTACAGATTTATTTTCATTGTGGTCTTGTCCTCATTTACATTGTAAGGCAAGACAAGTTCTTTTATGTGACAAATGGGGGAATGCAAATTGCATGGGACAATAAAAGGAAAGAAGGCATAAAACATGATTTTACGATTGAAACAGAATATAATAGAAAAAAAGAACAATTAAATGAAACAGATGAAGCAGGAGGAAACTTTCTTACTCTGTGAAATAATGTGAAGATGTCACATGCTTTTTGTTATATAAGATGGTCTAAAATGCTTTGACTAACATTTTAGTGCCATTTTGGGATAATCTTGCAAAATTAACCACAAATGATCTTTACAGTGGTTCTTTCAGGCTGCAGTAATGCAGTGACAATACAGAGTCAAAATCCGTGTAAATAAAGGAGTTTACTGTGAAATAAAACCTTAGCAAGTATCTTAATTTTCAATGTTTACTATGAAAATATCAAGTGACAGTTTAGTACGATCCATTCTGTCCTGCTCTATGGACAGAGCAGTACTGGCCATTAACACTGGAAGCAGAGCAGCACCTCAAAAACAGAAGCATTTTATTTCATAATATTTAATATAAAATAAAAGCACTTATCACATTAATTTAAATTATAATAGCACATATATGCATGTTGCTGTGTTTACTGTAAAATGTCTCTTACAACATATTTTATTGATGCTGTGGATTATAGTGTCAGTGCTCTCGTTGTTTGTTCTTGAGTCTTTTCCTTCCGTGTGTTATATTTCAGAACCGTTGATGCTGAAGTGTGGTGACACTGACTGGAGCAATTTCAGTGCATCCCTGGGAACACAGACGCATACATACGTATACGGTGGAGGCTTTTGGATACAAACACTTCACAGGAGACAATGAGAGGCTACCTGCTGACTGCAATCTTTCTGCTGCCCTTTGTGAGTTGTTTGTCTGCATGAATCTGTGTTCTGTGCACATGTAGGTGTGTGTGGGGGTGTTTAAAAGCACAAAGGTATACACATATCCATATTCTTTATGAAGGTGTCAGTGTGTTCATTAATGGCCTCTTCTCTCAGCTCTAATTTTGGTTTATGACCTGTGTCTGTGTGTGTGTGTGACGGATGGAAATCTCCACATGCCACTTCAGCCATACATTATAGGTCCTGAACCAGCTCTATGTTAAATCTATTGGTGCCTTTCAGAACAATATCAAATGGTTTGGCTGACCAGAGAGACGCCTATTCATCTGGTGTGACTCACTTTTATTAGAGGGCTTATTGAAATAAAAAACAGAATGGAAGAGTTGTGCAAGATGTGTGGGAGGAATTATAATCAGCACACTGCTGCAGCAACACTTACATTGGTGAAGCCACATGGATACATGGCTTATTTTTGGTTTATATGAAAGTCCAGATCTCTCTTTTTATCTATGGTTTGATTTCCTTATGCATCTCTTTTGGCCAGCGGGAAAAGTAATGGTGCCAGTTAATGATGGTTACTATGGAGATGGAAATTAATTCACAATGCGACCTTGCAGTCACCGACATCTTCTCTAACCTTTAAGTTAACACTGCCCCCTAACATGTGTGACGTGTTCCTCCAGTTGACATCTCTGCGCAGTGCAGTCTTACACTGACCTTCAGTAGCTCATACGTCTGCTGTGATGTACTTATTTTGTGTCAAATGGGTCTGTACCACTGGTCTGCAACGTCAAATGGGAGTTTTATTATCTATGCTGCACAGTGCTGTGGGAGCTACTGAGCTGTCTGGCCCCTGAAAATAGCCTTGGGGAGGGAAACAGGATTCTGTCGCTTCAAAATGGATTGCTTATCTGGATAGTCATCTGTTTCAGAGAGGAAAGGAGAGGAGGAGGAGGAGGAGGATCTGGAGCACAGACTATCATGCACAGTTAAAACATATATCACTGATTTGTCAGCTGCCATATATGTTATGATGCTTATTTTGGGGCCCTTTAAACCATCAGCAGTCTTCAGTTAACATGGATCGGGCTGCACCAGCTGAGTACACATTACAAATATCTAGTGACTTAATTACACAAATGTACCATTAAAACCTAAGATAACCTAAAACATTTTATCTAGTGAAGCATTTAGTAATACCTAAAGAGGTTGCTGTAGCATCATCCCTCTTCAGTCAGCTAATGTATACAGGAGATCACATCATAAGCTGTAACATAACAATTATTTCTACTCAAATCCATTCTTCCTCAAAAAGAAATTTGATTATTTTGTTATGTCTCGAAAAAAAACAGTTTCAGGAGAAGAAGCCCTTGCACCCACTGAGCAGATTATAGAGCTGTTCATGTTTAAGTTGAGCAAGCCCATGCTGGAGTTTCCTAAATGCACTAAAATGCAATTACTAATTAAAATGTGTCGTTTGTTACGCCCTTACATACATGTAAGTGTCAACCAAGCCCGACAGTCTGTATTAACAGTTAACGTTAGCTGGCTTGTCTGGTGGTTCAGTTAACATATGCAACAGCTACACACGGGTGTAAATACTCAGTAACAATTAATCTCTGAGAACTAGCTGATTTAATTCAGTGATGTGTAAATCTTTGCTTATAATTAAATTTAATTTTTAATTTAAGAAGATCTGGTACAACTTACTTCAGAGGATTTACTGTGAGTGTGTTGGGGTTTTTCTGTGAATGTTTGCTGGGGTGTTAGCTTTTTGTTTGTTTGTTTGTTTGTTTTTTTAAGAGCCTCTTCATAACTCTTCAGGGTGGGAGTGTGTGTCAGCTGGAAACAATAATAAAGCAAAGAACAGCAACACATACACTTCTTTAGTGTATGTGGTCTGTATGTGGTAGATGGAGGTTTAAATGCAGGTGTAGAATTGGTCTAGACCACTGCATTTGTAAATATATAGTAGAATAAATAAATAATCCACCTCAATAACATGCATAACCTGCTATCCTGAACCCTATAACAATTTTTCCCAGTCATTTTTCAGGCCTGTTTGTGTCCATGCAAAACAGATATTAGTCATCTGCATCCAATTATTTCTCAGTTCTGCAAAGCCTTGCCTACACTGTGCATTGGCCCTCAGATGGTTACCTGCTGCTTAGCAACATCGATGCTTACTGCGGGTACAAATGGGTCTTTCATTCTAACAAGGCCAGTGTCAGTTTCATCAAATGGTATCAAACAACAACAAGAAAAAAAACATGTATTTTAATGTCTTTTTTTTTCTGTTTCATGTTGAGGCAGATACACTGGAATGGGAGCTGTATCAGATGACAGCAGATAACACTAATGAAGTTTCACTTAATTCACGCAATATTTAAAGAGCACGTCAATGTGCAGGACAAAAGAGGTCGGTGGACTGTCTCATCTACACAGCAAGGCCTGAAGTAAATTCACACTGGAGGGCCGGGGGAGTGATGAGTCAGCCGTGGCTCAGAGGGCCGGGACACCTTTCATTTCACAGTGAAAGTGAATGAGGGTTGTGCAGGAAAGCTAAGAGGGCAAAACGGAGATTGGCCTTCAGAGTGAGAGAGCATTATGAAGATTATGGCAGATATAAAATAACTCTAATACCTCTGAGTAAACAGTTTCTTTGTCTGCTCAACAACTTAAACAAGCCCTCAGTTACTCCACTGTGTTTCTTCATTGGCTGGTTAATGCATTGATATGGTATGAAAAATTTAAAAGGGATTCAATCCAGTTGTTCAAGATTTTGAATTAATCTCGGATGTAGATATGAATTAGAAAATCTCCAAAGGCAGAGAACAAGAAATATTTTACTTAATAGTTTTTAAGGTTTAACCACTAAAAAGATGGACTTTCAACCTATGATGTTGGGAAACATTAACATTCACTTGGAGTTTCTAACTGCTTGATAAATAACTGTTTTTTTTGTCTCCAACACATTCTGCTATTTGCTGCTAGGCTGGTAGCTGATCACTGCAGCTGAAAATGACGAGAGCAGTGACGATGTGTCAATAATGTCTCCTCAGCTTTTTGAAGCTTTAGTAATGTATTGTTTATTTGTCCAGCCCAGGACATTACAATTCTGTTACAGTCTTAGTCATCTCATCAGCATCATTTTCAGCTGTAGGAGGCATCATTTTCAGTATAAGAAGCTCTAATTAAAAAAGAAACTCAGTACAGCCTCAGACAGATGCAGTAAGTTAGTATCTGGAGAATGTACTTTAGTATGTTGCACATCAGGGGTTGATGGAGAACAAAAACAGAGCTAAAAATGAGTGAATATTGCCAGAACCACAAGTTAAAATAAATAAGTCGCAGGTCAGCACAACTACTGAATGTGTGTATATATACACACAGGGCGTTTAAGACTGTGTATCAGTAGAGTCAATACTTGTTTGTGTATTTTCTCCAGGTGGCCTCAGAGTCTGAGCACTGTATAATCAAGCGGGAACATGAGAAATGCATGGAGAGGATGGCATTGCAAAAACCCATTGAAGGCCTTGATTTAGGTAAGTGTGTGTGTGCGTGTGCGTGTGCGCGCGCGTGGGAGTGGGGAAAATGTGGCATGGAGCCATGCGTTTGCATGGCTCAGCTGTGAGTCAGTTCTTTACATCTTGGGTTGCTCAGCAAACACAGAGCTGCTGATGAAAGCCATGCGTCTCCTGGAAGATCAAACAAATAAAAGAAGCTTGTTTTTACTCTAAACAATATGGCAGTTCTTAGTTTATCCACTCAGTTTTGTAAAAGGTCATGTATTTAATCATTAAAGAGCACCTTGGGTTCATGTTACAGACACATCACTCTGAAAGGCTGCTATACAGCACAGACAACCATCTGGCAAACCCTCACTAAATGTATACCTGTAATGTCACGCTGAACTGCATTCACATTTCTCTCACGTGCCATTTTCCAAAAACACAGAAATGTGTTTGCTGGAAGCAATTATTTTCTTGGCTATGGATCCTGATTTTCATTAGCAACTGCTGGAGGCTTCACGCTGCTCGAAAGTTGTCCAACAGACTGCGTCTCCCCCCAATTTCATTGTGACTCAGGGCTTTGCTGACAGCTACTGGCTGTGGAAGAACAAACGTAAAAGATTTAGAGCAAAAGATAACCAGTTTAAAAAGGAGAGTAGCTGTAAGTTCAGCACATTTTTCATTTGCAGACCTTAAAGGTCAGCCCTGCAGCCTTCTTGCAACCTGCATGTGATCTTTTTAATGTGTTTTGTCTGTTTTTATAAAGTCTGACTCTCTAAACTGGGTCAAAGATAATAATTTATATTATAAATATATTTTCTGTCATGGCATACATATTTCATGTAATGGCCTGTGTCTACCCTTTAGGAAATTAAAAAGTTGGGTTTGCAAAAATCCAACTTTGGGTTCAAGAAAAAGCAAATAAAGAGGTGGTAGTATAAAAGAAAGCTGTGCTGCTTAAGCTTAGTTTAGCTCAGATTAGTCTACAGGTTATTTGAAACTGCTAAAATAATGATTTAAATAATTTTCTGTCAGGTCATCTGAATTTAGTAAATGAAACGTGGATAGTTGTTCTTCATTTGAGTTTCTCCTATGTTTAATGAAAGTGAGTTGGATTTTAATTATTTAATTAATAACAAAATTATCAGCACATTAGTTTTTGTTGATGATAATCAGTAGTCTTACCTAAATTTTGTAGCTTGTTCCTTTCAGAGCAGTGTTTAAAGTTAATTTTTCTGTGTCTTTGCAGCTGAGTGAAGATTCAGAATACTGTGGGATTTTGTGTGAGATAGCCAGAGATGCAGACAGAGTGCTTTATTAAGCCAGTTACCCCTGTAGCTCAGTGCGGCTCATTTGGCTTCTATTTGCCCTTTAAAAGGTAATTGGCTTCGTGTCCGGCTCACCAGACAGAACCAAAACAGATTAGAGAGCCAAGAAAGGGCTACACACACACACACACACACACACACACACACACACACACACAGTTACATCCATACTCAAAATTCCTGCTGATGAACGTGCACACAATCAGACCTGTACCTGCCTCAGCAGCTCTGTAAATGTAGCTGAGCATAAGAAGGAACTGATGGATGGGGAGGTGCTTAATGTGAGAGTGAAAGTGGGTATGATGAACGAGAGACCAGTGATGGAAAATATGGCATTCAGTTTGGATCAAATTTAGGCTAAATTGATGCCATAATGGAAACAAAAAGAAGTGAATGTGATGAGCAAACAAATGCTGATGATCTAACATTTTCACCATGGTTTATCAATGGCAGGTCGAAAAAATGTAGAGGCTTGTCATTTGTAATCATCAAAACAATATGACAATGTGGGGTTGCTCTTTATCTTTTAATTACCTGCATCTCCCTTCTTTTTTTGGAGCTTTAAAGCAAGTTTTGGTTTATTTACCCACAAATTCATAATTTTGGTTTATTCTAACCACTGCAATTGCATAGCTATTTGCTGTTAACATGGAAATAATTAGGTCATTATTGTTAATTATTAACACAGGATACTGTTTCTCTTATTCTTTGTCCTTCAGTGTGTCCTTGGATGTGGGACAACCTGACCTGCTGGCAAGCAGCCAGCGTTGGTGAGGTTGTGGTAGTCAACTGTCCAGAGCTCTTCCACGACTTCATGGGGCCCGAGGATGGTCAGTGGAATACAAAGTTAACTGTGTCTGCGTTGAATTTCCAAATTAGTTTCATGCAGTTCAACACAGCCTAATTCAGTTCAGGCATTTTTATTTTTAACTTTCAGAGATGGGGAAAGTTAGTCGTAACTGTACAGTGGATGGCTGGTCTGACCTTTACCCTCACTATGTAGACGTCTGCTACTTTTACGACAACACTTCCAAAATTGTATGTTATTTATTTCATCATCTAAATTTACCTTTACATATATATCACATTACACACACTAACCATATGCATCCAACATTAGGATCTGTACTACCCATCAGTGAAGGCCCTATACACAGTTGGCTACAGCACGTCCCTGGTTTCTCTGACTACAGCCATGGTCATACTCTGCAGATTCAGGTAAGTGTCTCCATGGGACAGGAAATATTAGTTTTAAGTTAAATTGAATAATCAAGAATGACACAAGATGATTAAAAATCAGCCAAGAATCAAGGTTTAAAAGGTCAATAAATCACTGCAGCGTTCGAGTATGAAAGCCAAACATGATGTGATACATTTTCTCTGTTCTCTTCAGGAAGCTCCACTGCACCAGAAACTTCATACACATGAATCTGTTCATGTCCTTCATCCTGAGAGCCATCTCAGTCTTCATCAAAGATGGCGTGCTATACGCTCAGGCGGACAGTGACCATTGCTTCGTTCACACAGTCAGTAACAGGATCTATTTTACACTTATACATGTGCATGTACTGTATGGTTATTTAGATGCTCCATAACACACACACACACACACACACACACACACACACACACACACACACACACACACACACACACACACACACACACACACTATCTGTGGCTGATGGTTTTCCTCAACAGGAAAGACAACATGACTGCCTGGTTGGTTATTAATAGAAAAATAAAGGGGTCATTTTATTTCACAAGGCTAATTACTTCATCAATTTAAATCTGAAGTAGATAATTGGAAAATGAGGTCTTTTATTATTCTAAATGATCCTGACTCATACAAAATAATTGCTGGCAAGTTTTGAGTAAGCACTTATAAAAAGTCTGTAGTATTGACAGGAGAAACATATTTTCACAATTATTGCATAATCAGTTCCAGAGAGCACTATTAAAGTGTTTGTTAAACTGCAGTCTTTTGAGAGAAGAACACATGATCAAGTCTGTTCTGTTTGAGATATAAAGAGAGGTTCATAGACAGAGCTTCAAACACTTCTTCAGCCTTTCCTATTTGATATTCACCTTTTGAAGGAACTTCAGTCACATGCAAATTTTAAAAAAAGCAAACATGCTATTAGATGAGTAATACTCCCTGATTCCAATTGCAGAACAAGCTTTTAGCCTTTGTCTGGTAACAACACATTGCTCAGTGTTGTAAAGCAGGCATGATAAATAAATCTAATTAGGTACGCTAATGGCTCCAGCAAGGCCAGTGGAAATCTTCTACTAGAGCCCAATTAGCATATCAATGGTTACTTTGCCCCTTTTTAAAAAAAACACCTGCTTTATTGGTGTCACCATGGTGATCACAGGTCACCATCACGGCATGCCGGTACTAGAAACGTAGATCAATGCTATAATTGGTTGACCCCACTCGCACTCTATTTATTAACATGATATAACTGGATTACAGTCCACCTGACATGTTGACAAGTGTGTGGGTCATTTCTGTCGACAGTGTAATTTGAGATGCATAGTTTAAATATTTATTCATTGTCTCGTGCAAAGACATTTACACTAATGCAGTACGAAGCAGACGTGAGACACATGTCACAATAACCTCTGTTTACACTGCAGTTTACTGGAATATTTGTAACTCAAGCATTTCTTCTTCTTATAGAGTTAGATCCTAAAATAAACAATGTGAAAAACAAAGTGAAGGTATAGGAAGGAAAAGAGGTTAAAGGGGCTTTAGAGGTGCTGGTAGATGGATTTCTTTACCCACGCTCCTGCCTCCAGCAGAGAAGGTATGAGAGTGGTGTTGTCTTCTCCAACTCTCCATAAGAAAGGGATTGTTAATGTTAACTAACCATAACCCTATTTGTGCAGAACTCACACAAGCTTCACACTAAAAAGAATGGCAGCAGTAGACGTGAAAATCATAGAAATACTGGTTTTGTTGGTTTTATTCAATCAATTGGTCACACAACAACACTGACTGTGTGACTGAGATGGCCAATTCATCACAGAGGGTATTCCAGCGGCTACTTGCTTCTCCAGATTATTCTTACATAACCGAGAAGAATGTTTGGGTGATGGTGGGCTCTGTACTGGATGTTCATTACTTAGGTTCAAACTTGGACTCACCACAAGGTTCCAGTCATGTAAAATTCACTGTTTTTGCATTTTGTACCACTGAAACCTTGTCCTCGGTTTTACTGACTTTAGTAGGGATTTTTGGCCAGCTGATCTGAGCACCTGGCACAGCGTCACGATCATTTTAAGACCATCCACACTTTAATTTCTTGCACAAACAGTTGTAAAACCTTCAAGTTTAACACTGTGTAGCAAAAGGTAGTTGTTTTGTAAAGTAATCTTTGAAGTTTTCGATAGTTTAATTGCTTATTCAGTAGTTACAGATGAATGAGGAACATGTTTTCTGTGTTTTCGTGTTCAATTTTTACATTTCTCTCTGACAGTCCAATAATCTTTTGGTGTTTCCAAACCTTTTCTTGTCAGTGTAAAGCAAATGCCTTTGTTACACTTATGCGTCTCCACCTTTGTTGCTTTGTGCAGGTGGCATGTAAAGCAGTGATGGTTTTCTTCCATTACTGTGTTATGTCCAACTATTTCTGGCTGTTCATTGAAGGCCTGTATCTCTTCACTCTGCTCGTGGAGACTTTCTTTCCAGAGAGACGATACTTCTACTGGTACACCATTGTGGGATGGGGTGAGTATGTTGCAATTCCAAAACACAACTTGACTAATGAGAGGTACTGTGATCATCACAAATATACAGTCTGTTATTAAGTTTATTTCTTATTGTTGTCACAGGAACTCCGACCATTTGTGTGACTGTTTGGGCAGTTCTGAGGCTCCATTTTCATGACACTGAGTATGTCACAAATCGCCTGTCCAATTTTAGATTGTATTTTGGCACGATATTTTTACTAACGTAATTTTTCTGTATTTTATATTTACTTTATATACCAACGCCACTACAGTTCAGAGGAAAATATTGCTTTTTATACCACTACATTTATTTATTAGTTTTAGTATTAAGTTTATTTCATACCAGATGGCAAAGGTCCAAATCGAAAACCACACAAGACAAAAATAAATAAAAATACAATCATACAAACGCCATTAAAAATATTTTTTTCCAATATTTCCAGTAACAAGAGAAATAGCATGTATCACTTAGTAAGGGCTCAGTTAGGGTTTTAATAATTACATTTTGTGACTCCATTAATCCACACGTAAATTTATAAATAGGATTTCTCAACACAGCATAAATGGTAGGAACATTATTGGTCACAAAGCTTGAACGGTATTCTAAATGCATCATTATATGCCACCTGAAGCCGTTTCATTTTTGCCTTATGTACACCACAAATGTGCTTTTTTTAGTTGAGTGCAGTACGCTTTGAAAAGAGCTATTTTCACATCACCTGTACACATTATCTTGAACCTATCATTTACATCATCATCACATAAATCACTCCTAATGATGTGACCTACATATCTCACCTTATTCACAACTTCTATATATACATAGGTATAGATATATACACATATGTTCCACATTTCCAGTGCAGAACCGGAACCTTTGTACAGTGGTATTCATACTTTACTGTAGTTAAAGTAGTAAAGGATCTGGATGCTTCTTTAATCTGTAAAATATGATTTAACATAATAGAATAATTTTTCAGAAAAGGAAGAAATACATGCTAAACACTTTCATTTTCTCAAAGACAATAAGATTTCATTTTGTTTATATATAAAATGTTTAAAAAATTATAACTTTTAGAGTAAATCTAACCTAATCTAAGTTACATAAAAAATTGATCATGTATTGTATAGGATTAAGTAAGTGGGACACCAGATGTGGGTGTTAGTAGTAGTGTTAGTAGTCCTTTAACAAGGCTCTGTACATTTCCTACCCATACCTCCTTCATGTTTTCTCATTTCTTGTGCACAACACATAATTTAATATATGCGTAACAAGTTTCACAGCAGAAAATTTGACAGATTTTTCTTAGGTTTAATCGGACTCATTATTCTTGATTGTTTGCTGTGTTTACTTCCATCACTTACTCTGCAAATGCACTTGAACACTTCACTAACACACTGTATGGTGCTGTGTATTACCAACTATAAAGAAAGGGTGAAGAAGGACATGTTCAGTTATTACTTCAACACTGACTGTGGTGGTCTTCCACTAGATGCTGGGATACAAATGAGAACACTGCCCTCTGGTGGGTAATCAAAGGACCAGTTGTGGCCTCCATAATGGTATGATTGGTTTTTTATTGTAAAACTTTTTTCACACATGCTCAGCTATTGTTTGCTATACCAGAGTTAAATTTATATAAAATATATAAAGTCTAAAGTTTTTACTGGGATGCTGTATTTTTTTCTTCTTTCAGATAAATTTTGTCCTTTTCATTGGAATTATTATTATCCTGGTCCAAAAGCTACAGTCCCCTGATATCGGAGGGAATGAGTCAAGCATTTACCTGTAAGTTACAGTAATCAAATTCATTAACACAACTGTTTATATCTTCAGGTAACTCAGACAAAACTGTGTATGCGTCTGCGTGTGTGCGCGCATGTATGTGTGTAGAAGGCCTTGTTGTACAATCAGTTACTTTGTTAGTTACCCCGCTAATTACTGTTCGTTATGAGATTCCTTGTACACCATGCACATAAACAAGGCCTTAAAAATGTTTGCTTAAAAGATAAATATGTCAATATTTATTTTTCTTATTGTCAACACATGTTCAAGTGTGCATTTTTCCTTTATTCATTACCTGTAGTAAATCACATGTGCTGTAGAGGATCACAGAGCAGCTGGAGCTAATTCCACTTGACACCGGGAGAGAGGTGGGGTAGATTACCAGTATATAACAGGGCTGATACATAGAGACACACAACCATTCACAACCTCACACACACACACGGGCAACTTAGATTCTCCGCCTGCATGTGTTTGGACTGTGGGAGGAAACTGGCGTACCCAGAGAAAATCCACAGTCACAGGGAGAACATGCGAACTCAGAAAGGTCCCACTGTCCCAGGAGGATTTAACCCAGAACCATTTTGCTGTCAGGCGTGCACCACTGCCACCTGATAACATGCTCCTGAATTACAAAACGACAGGCACTGTGATTTATTTAAAGTCAGTCCCGCAAATATGCTCATGCTGCTGTAAAGAGTCCCTAAAGCACCAAATGTGTCCTCTAATAAAAATAGTTTCCCTTAAATAAACTATTTCCTCCTGTTTGAATAACATTAGCTGAAAATACAAACAGGTGTTTCAGGAAATGACTTGTCGCTGGTTGCAACACACTCAAGCACAGATGCAGTGTAGATGGATTACACATTGCTGATTTTGGTGTCATTTAGGAATTTGCTGACAAAAATAAGAATATAGAATAACATGAGCCATCAGACGACACTTGATCAAAATCTCTATATTGATTGACTCTGAACTTTTTTTTGTCTTCTGTATAAGTGGATGAGGTCACTTTAAATTCACTAGCTAACACTTTAAAGGATAAACAATTTGTAGAGAGGCTGTACCAGTTTTATTTCCAAAAGCGTATCGTTAGATCTCTGATATGTCCTGCTAGACACTTTTCAGAACATAATTATTTGTAGTACCTGTTGGCAGGAAGCTTGAGCCTCATTATGGAGTTGTACTGTAGCCAGACATCTTTTCTGTTCTGCTCCCACAGGACACTGTCTTCTGAGGCCCTGTAGATAATGCCATTCTCATCTGCTGCCTAGGCCTACGTGTGTGTGACCAAGTGTGAAGATGTGCGCGAGTGCGTGTCGTGTGAGATTGTGCGTCTATGTCCCTAAAGACATTGTATTTGTTGTACTGTTGTGCTGTCTTTGTGCTGTGTAGCAGCTGTGCTCAGAAATGCTTCAGTGAGCCCACACAGGCTGTTCAGCATTCGTGCAGGATGTCAGAGTTATCCACAATCACGCTGTAAGTGTGTACATGTCGTTATTACATTGTGTGGACAAATTTTAGTTTGATACCATCACTGTGAGGACATTTTGGCAGGTCCTTACAACTTCAGAGGGCTTTTCGAGGGTTAAGATTTGACTTTGGAGTTAAGGTTAGAATTAATTTATATATAGTATAAATAGTGGTGATAGTTGATGTTAGGGTAAGAGGCTAGGGAGTGCATTACATCAGTGAATGTGCTCTCACTGTCTTGGTTAACCTCTGGTATATGTGTGTGTTTTACACAGGATTTGTAAATGTCTTGGATTCCAAAAAGCCCACTGTTTACTTAGGATACTTTCTGACTTAATGTATTCCCTAGCCCCAACTGTAACTATAAGGTTACACACCTAACATAAAGTCTTATCATAGACCTAAATAGAGATCTATTATAAGTGGAGATAAAGTTACACATCTTAATTTGTCCCCACCCAAAGGATGTTTCCGGTGTGGAAGTTGCAACCAAACAGGCAAAAGTCTTGACAGATGTTTGCATCAACAAGATAAATGCTATCAGTCCATTAGAGTTTTATTTTGGTAGGACTTGATGAAAAGAAAGAAATGCTGAGCATAAAATGCTACCAGAGTTGGTAATTAGGAATATTTCATCGTCAGACATTAAAAAATTACACACGACAAAAACTATGATTCTCTCAAAGCAGTCTGCAGTCAGTTATTAACATTTTTTATTGCACACAATGTTACGGACAAAATGTAATAATAAATCAAAAGGTTTTGTTGTTTTTTTTTACTTTTATTGTAAACGTACTGCTATATGAACAAAATGTCAGTAATAAGTCTGCAAACACAAATAATAATAGTTCTTGTAAATCTCAACTCATGAGTATTTAAAACACCAATAACGTCTTTTAACTAAAACACACTGGTGTCAGGTATAGGTGGTAATATTAAAGCCAAAGGCAGTCAAATTCTAACCTGAACCTTAAAACCAGATCTTAACCCACAAACGGCCATTTGAAGGTCTAACCAAAAACGAGAATGAGGATGGCCAAATTGTCCTCACTAAAATGTAAGCCTGTCCTCACAAAGATAGATGTAAAAGAGCACACAAACACACATACACATGTAAACATTAAGTATGTTTTTGCATTTGTTTCAGTTCAGATTTGTTTTTCCAGTGCTGGACAGTACACAGCACAACATGTTGCATCTACTTTTTATTTTCTCATATCTCACAGTCAAATTGTTTTGTTTCTTACAGAGTGAAGTGCACTCCGACCACTGTGTTGCACATTTGTGTCTTTCATTTTTTAAAAATTATCATGTATTGTGTGGTCTTTGTGTATTTCTGTCTAGACTATGTGACTACAGGGGTACATCAACAACTATGTGATTCTTGCCAAGTCTCATTATAAATCCAGTGATGAATTTCAGCTAGAAATTTACCAAAAACCAACCGTAGGCATGAAGGATAAGGACATACTGTATCAGCAAATCCCATTAAAAGATTAAAATCAACAATGTGTTATCCCATCACTCAGCACTTTCCGATTTTCCTGTTCCATCTGTTGCACTGAGCTCTAAGCCCATTTGTTCTTATCAAAGATATAAATTGAAGTTGAATAATGTATAGAGGTTCTTTTTTTTTTTTTTTTTTTGAAAAAGTTCAGTTATTTTAGTCCACCTATTTAGGAAACCTTACTCAAACAGAAGTAGATTGTGTTTGGGAAAACAATGAAGCTCTATAACACAGGGGAAATAGCTGCAGCCAGATATGTCATCATAATATCCTAATAATTAATAGGATCAGTTCATTGTTGGTCTTTTCATGGGATTTTGACAGTAATAAAATAAGGAATAAAATAGACTTAATCTGAACACAAAACCAATAGAATTGTGACTGAGCCTGTATACTAAACTAAATATTTCAAGGACTTGATTTATCAATTCAATACTTTTTAATTTTGGGGTTTGTCTAACAATTTTAATCTTCATTCACAACTGTAGTCAGAAACTGTGTCCTAACATTGCATCAGTGGCTCCATTGTTACATCACTTCCAGATGTCCAGCAACAGTAAAGCATATTCACAATAGAATAAGCCTGAATTGTGTTTGACCTACAGTACACCTCAGTCTTCTTTAACTCTGTGTGTGTGTGTGTGTGTGTGTGTGTGTGTGTGTGTGTGTGTGTGTGTGTGTGTGTAGGCGTCTGGCGCGCTCCACCCTCCTGCTCATCCCTCTGTTTGGTATTCACTACACTGTGTTCGCCTTCTCACCTGAAGATGTCAGCAAGAGGGAGCGACTGGTCTTTGAACTGGGACTGGGATCCTTCCAGGTATACGCTCCTAAAGCTCATCAAACATCCGGTCTCTATTAAATATAAATAACAGATGAGTGAGAGAACATAATGGGATAATAAATCCTCTCAGTGTACGAGATGTGAAGAGGCTCTTAAGGAGAGTGCTAGTGTTAATTCTGAGTCAAAAATGACACCAAGGTTTCAGCACTGGCCAGTTTATAACTCTGGGTCTTTGAATATATAACTACAATTAATTTTACAACTTATCCATTGAGTTGTACATCAACACACTTGAAATCTCAAGAGCAATTTCAATAAGAGTTTCAACTATTCCAACTTCTTTCACAGATATTTAATTAATTAAATTAGATTAATCAATGAATCAATCAATGATTGACAGCTGCAACCCTAATCATGATTTCAATGTGGATAAGGTATTTCAGCTCATACAGCGTCCAATAGTCAACATTTTTAAGTTAGTTATATTTAGTATTTGCATGAATACAGTTGATATGTTTGTAACTACAGTAAATAAAATACATCTTTAGACAGAAATGGGTGCAAAAGGGTGCACCTCTTGTTGATGGCATAATTAATTTTAACAACATTTTATATTACAGCAGTGATTGCTGAATGTTTTGAAAGTTTACCATGTCCACAGTTAGACTGTTGTTGATGTTTCTGGCCTTTGCTGATACAGATACATTGTATTTTTCTAGATTAAACATATTTCCATCTCAGACTGTCTTTTCTTATTTGTGGTTACTATTCTGCTCCTCAGGGTTTTGTGGTGGCTGTCCTCTACTGTTTCCTCAATGGAGAGGTAAGCTATTGTCCCTATAAAAATAGTCAAATGCAAATATAAGGGTGTTTTAAGTGTTTATTAATGTATTTGTCAACAATTAAGGTTTCATCTACAAAGCAGTTATGACTGGTGTTGATGAATAATTAATAACACACAGTAACATCAAATACAACACTTACATAACTTACAGTTACAGTTATTGAGTGACTTTTTACCAGTTGAGCCTTAATATAATGTGCTGTTACTCTTTAGGGCTCACTCAGATAAACCTTTAAAGGGATAGTATATAAATTCACATTAGTTGGAATAATGTTAAGTACATGAGCATTGCACAGAGGTATGAATATTGTGCAGAATGTAAATATAAATATACCTAAACATGTAATGCTATTGCACACAGTATGTGAGTCGAGTGTTCAGTGTATTAATAATTAAATTGAATAAAAACAAGTGTGACTTACTTTCAGATAAGTGGTATATGCTCACAAATTATTTTGTTTTTTTTACACATTTCTACATCTTCACCCAAATGGCACACTAATTAATGGTGTGAGAAAAATTAGCTGATTGTTGAACCTAATTGCTGACCTCTGATGTAAAACGAAGCTTTTATTTTTATGTGATCACACCAAACTACATTGTACTGTACCTTTTCAAGAAGCTGGTGCAGCTTAAGATACATTAAAAATGACCTTGTGAAGTTTCTCCCTGAAGGTGCAGTCGGAGATCAAGAGGAAATGGCGCAGCTGGACGGTGAACCGGTACTTTGCTGTGGACCTGAAGCAGCAGAGGCACCCTTCGCTGGCCAGCAGTGGAGTGAACGGCGGGACTCAGCTGTCAATCCTCAGCAAGAGCAGCTCCCAGATACGGATGTCCAGCCCACTGGCGGAGAACGCCAACATCAGCCTGCCAACCTGAGCGTCTGATTGTCCAGAGTCAACTTAAAGGTGCCGTTTCACTTATGTACATCCAGACCAACCAGAACAGACCAAAGTGACCCCTCACATATCTTAGATTTTATATTAAACTTTAGACAAGGAGGCATTTCTCCATTCATTACAATGCATTTCTGGCTTTAGTGCTTTATAATATTATTTGGGTACACAATGTAACTGGATTTATTTGTCTATTTTAGTTGTCTCTGTAGGTTACAATCTTTTATGATTAATGATGCTTTTGATTGATTGAATGAAATCCATTCTTTATGTTTTTTTATGCTAAATGTAACCCCCGTTCTACGTACATTAATGTAGAATCTAGAAGAACCTCCTAGCTGTAAGAAAAACGTCTCTAGTTGAAAATCAAATGTAGGGGTCATAATTGGCTGTAGATGTAAAGTAAATTTGCTTTAAAGTGCCATACAGGTTGTCTGACTGGATCTGATTTGATTTCAGTCTCACATAAATATCAACCAAACCTCCGCCTTGCTTGTACAAATGCTGTATGTCTCATCTTAAATTTAAACATTTTTCTACAATCAGCCGTAAGTACGGAGTATGTCAAGATATATATATATATAAAATTTAAAAAAGCATCTCATGGACTTTGTAAATAGTTACTTTTGGTGTCTAAATCTGAGTTAGTTTCTTTTACATAATGCAGTGTAGTAATGACCTTTTCAAACAAAAGGAACTGGAGCCCAAATCTGTAGACTTCATCACATATCCTGAAGAAAAAGATTCTTCCCTCTCTATGCTAAATGATTTGTTTGTATCCAAAACAAAAAAGAGAGCAGTTTTTCTCAACCTGGGTGTCAAAAGTTGGATCAAATTAGGAAACAAAAACATATGTAATAGAAATTTTGACTGAAGGAGGAAAACTATACTTAAATCTACACTCTATCCCTTCCAACACTGCCAGTGCAGATGTCTTTAGCTGCACTATTATATTTCCCTCCAGGTAGTTTTCTTTTTCACAGATGCGTCGAAGATGTCAGACGGTGAACAGAAAAAATATATGTGCCATTTACTGGATGCTTTATATGCAAAGCTCCTCGTTGTGCCATGAGTTTATATGTACAGTGTTATATTGTAGGCTGTGAGAATCAAAGCCTCAACACTTAAATATCTCTTTCCATCTGAGCTTTAACTTACTGTGCCATTTTACAGTTTCTAAAGTTTAATATTAAACATCTACATTCATATTCCAAAGTGCCTAGTTAGTCACTAATAGCTATCACTTTTATTTACAGTACAATGAACAGATAACAAAAAGGTGAAGTAACACTCGTTCCTGCAAAGAATGTAAAGAATGATGTGTTTTATTGTGGAAAATTATGCTATTTTTCATTGTGTGCCAAAAATGGCAGGAAAAAAAGCTTATTTATTTGCAAACTTCTTATTTCTCTCTTTAAATGACTTATGTGAAGAGTCCTGCTGAGCTTCTGTTCTTTTAATTATAGCGTGACTTGAGTAATAGTGCTACATGAGCCTTTCGGGTATCACCATAATGTATTAAAAGTGATTGCGAGTCCATTTCAATTCAGCACCAACATCAAACACATAAACAACTTTAAAACAGAAACACTACATGCCGTAACTGTCAACACAAAATGAGAGACAGCCCTTGACAATCACAGTGTTGCACCCATTTTTCTCTTTCCTTTAGTGCAAAAACAACTTAAGAAACAATAACTGTCTTGGTAAGAAAATCATAATATGACAAAATGTGAACTTATCTGTACAGGAGGATTTTTCCAGTGTGCTCAAGATATTTATATTTTGTACTATCATGTGAATGGATTAAAAATGTGGTATCTTTAAATGATGGATTGATGTTGTTGAACAATAAGGATGTGTATTTACCATAAAACCAGTGTCATGTGAAATGAGTCAGTGTACAGTATACAGGTACATGTTCTTCTCTGTGTAGTAGTTGTATGACTGATGTGTGAAGTCCTTACTTTGATAGATTTTCTTGGTCAAAGTGCCATAAATTGTGACACTGAAAGACGCACGACAAATACAGTTAACGGAAAGTGCTGTTCAAAGATGCAGAAGATACCATACATAAAAAAAATTTAATTCAAGTATGCTATTAGTATACCTCTTTTAAACTAAACACAAGAAAGAGTATAACAACAAGTATACACAAATACCCAGCATGCCTTTAAATTAAGAATTTGTCACAAATTGTTTTGTGACATTGTGTTTTGCTATTTGAAGATAGAAAGTATGGTAGGTAATTAATGAATAACTGTTATAAGGGTAAGCAGTCAGTCCACTTTCCCCTTCCGTCACTTACTAGAGTACTAAGTAATACATGTACATGTGACATGAGAAGTATTCATGTTATATGTAAAATTTAAACTTAAGTTTAGATTGTATTTAAAGTACACCTCAACTGACTCAAAAGTAGGATAAAAGTATACTACACGTATCTAAAAGTATACCTGTAACTTCAGTATTTTGTATTTAGAAGTATACTTTTATAAACTATAGAAAGTACATCCCCAGCAAACTAAAAGTATATGTAAGTTTATTTGTAGTACACTTAAGAGTACTTTTATAAACTTAAAAAGTGGGCCAATTGATTTCCAAGAAGTGTTAAAAACGTATACTAACTGAATACAAGTATCCTTTTTTTTGTGTGTGTAAGGCAGAGAGATCAAATGTAGATAGTCCTTTTAAAAAAGAAATATACACACACACTGCTGAGGAGATGAACCACTTTGAGGCACCTGCTCAGCTGCTTTGGGGTAAAACAGTGTTCCAGAGAAGAAGATTTTATTTTTGCTAGGAAGCCTTTAAAAGGTGGAACAACTGCAACACATACAGATAAAACACAAAGTGTGTACAAGAGTGAGATTAAAAAAAAAAACACTCTGCTGCTGCTTACGTGTTCTATCACCAGCTGTCACTCTGAGTCTGAATCAGCTCAGATGCAAACGACCATGTCTCAAAGCTGTTACTGTCTGTGGGGGGAAAAAAACAACTAGAAAACTTCTTTCGTTGACCATGTCTGTGCTGTATTTCTCTGCCACAAGATGGTAGCAACGTGTTAGAGTTTTAGTTTGATACAGTAGGAAGAGATAAGCTCTGGTTTGCCTTTGTTTTTTGTTTTTGGATGAGGTAGATGATGGTGATTTTATTTTCACATGAATCTGAGGAGCCCCTCTCGTTATTCAGGAGAAAAAATCAGGCCTGATGTACATGAAAAAAATGCTTTGTTAAAATGCACTTTTTCCTAAATCCCTAATTTCTCCTCTCTTCGCTCCAGTTTCATAACAAACTGAACTGTTTATGTTTCTGAACATTCACTGTAAAATGGAAAGTTTGAGAATTGGTTGCAGTTTCAGCTTCATTTTGGCTAAAACTGACTACATCTCTTCTTGCAGCTAGTTTAAAATCCTTTGACTTATTTACAATAATTGCACACTTTGGGAATTGATTCAGTTTTTGCTGTGAGTTAGATAAGAAAGTCAGTATCTGTCTGCTGTCGGTTTGCTTAACGCTAAGTTAAACAGCTAACCTGAAGCTCTGTTGGAAAACGGCTAGCCTGCCACACAAATAACAAAATAATGAATACGTCCATGAGAAGTATGTTCTAGCAAGCTGATCCCATTAACGTAATAGCTATTTTGTTTTAGTTAATAGTTATTTAGTACTGGCACTACAAGCTAATGCTACCTGCGCAGCAGCTAGTATCCCACCCGACTCAATTAGATAAAATATCTAACCTACTGCTAGCCACCCGTTTCCACAATTTCCTGCTGTATTAATCTTTTCATCTAATTCTCAGCAAAAATATTAAAGGTTTTTTCCAAATGGTCAAAATTATTGTTTTAAATGTAGCTATTCTATGTGTGTGTTTATAAGACTTTTCTTTTTTCTTGAGGTGTTTTTCTCAAGTGTTAGTGTGCGTACGTGCAAGAGAGAAAGAAAGTTGATTGTTAATAAATTATTGAATGTACTGTTGTTGCTCTGCTGCTCTTAAATGTCGCCTGCTATCGATTTACCATGGTGTACCAATGATGTCTGATGCTTGATCATAAATGTATATTTTTGGCACACAGGTAGATCCCTTGGCTAAAACCTGCAATGTTTAACTGTTTTTGTACAGTTATGCTTAGTGTTTTCTGAGTGTGTGTACGTGTGTGTGCGAAAAGTGGAGAGGATCTATTATGTATGCATGTGTTAAAGCATACATGAGGATTTACTGTAAGTAAATTAGATGTTTAAAAAAAATATATCTATAAACTTTCATCCAACCTATGTTCTACTTGTGACAGTGTCATGTGCTACATGCGTTCTGGTGTCCAAGATTCATGTCCCAGGTTGTGAAAAACTGACTGCAAAATAAATATGTGTGGTAAGTTGTACACTGTGAAGACTGTGATTAATTTCAATCTATTGCCCAAAATACCAATGTATGGATTTAACTGTAGATTTCTGAGATTTATTTACAGCCATTTCAACACTGAAAGAAATCCAGCACATCACCTTTTATTATTTAGGAACCCAATGTGATGATCTTTTACCAATTTCATTCACCTTTCATAGAAGGTATTTAAAACTAAACTAAAGTATTAACATTTAAAACTTTTTTGGCCCAAGCATGTCAGATCCTGTAGTATGGAATACAGTGTCATTAAACACAAAAACATTAAAACACAAATATTTCATTTATTTCAGAACTCATCTTGAGACTACCAGCTCAAACTAGATTCAAAAGAGCAACAATTAAAATATGGCATGTTGAGTATAAAATGAAGCGCTATATTTAGTGTACTGTACAATTATACATTATTCATGGTATAGATATAGCAAAGAATACAGATCTAACTTATTTTCACAAACAGTTAACAGATAGATGAGTAACTATCTGATCCCTATCCCTGTGCCTTTTTTTCCCTTAAAGAATATAATTTGTAAACCACCCAGTGTTAAAATGAATCGAATTAATCGACAGCATGGTTATGTTTAGTTTAGTCATAGTGAATTTGGTTGTAGGTAAATAAATGAAGGTATGACATTTTACAAAATAGGTTTTAAGTTTTCCTTTCCTTGTTTGTTTGATTTATCAATGATAATTATTACACTCAATTCCTGAATGTAATTATTTGCATTCACTAAATTACTGTTTTTATAACTGGCAAATGTGTAAAATAAAAACAGTGTTTTTGAAATATTGAAGGAATTTCTTAAACTTTGGCACAAACATCCACCAGGACTTAAGGATGGACTGATTAGATGTTGGCAGTTACAGAACATAATCACTGTGGCCTTTCCTTTCCATTCTTATTAACACTCCATCTCAGAAATGCCTTAAAGGATTTTCATTACATCTGGCACAAATGTCATGCATGTAAACTGTAACTTGACTGGTTAGCAAAGGCATGCAAACACAAAGTGGTACTTCTAGTTTGTCATAAAAACCCTGTTAAAAGCCTCTGTTTGTGTTCTTAGAACTACAGAATAAGACAATCATTGTTCTGACACAAACATGTCACACAAACAAAAAATAATACTGAAAAACACAGTATGTATCTTAAGATATTGTCACTGTGTCAGTTAAAATGCTACATAGCCTCCTAATTGTTAATTTGGTGAATTTATTTTGGAGCTACTGTTGCATTGTTTCGCAATAATTTTAACCTCCCAGCATCCTTACGTTACATCTTATCTATAATGGAAGGCTGACCTCCTGCCGTGCAGTCGCCCACAGCACATGTGGGTTGACCATCAGCTGTGGCTACTGAGCTCACTATAGAGCTCAGATCTGTAGCCTTAGTTATGCAGATACCTAAGTAGATTGGACTTGAAATTGTGTCTATGGATCAGACCGATGACTAAAATTAAGACTCATTCCATATGCCCTGACCCTTAAGAGGAAAAGTGGTTTTGATGATGGATGGATGGATGGATGGATGGATGGATGGATGGATGGATGGATGGATGGATGGATGGATGGATGGATGGATGGAATCATAACTACTGAAGCAGAGGCACAGCTACAGTCACGAATTACAGCGCCATCCCATGCATATTCCCAGCTACAGCCCGTCTCAAGCAATCTTTGCAATGCTGGTGCCATAACTTAAAAACACGATGTTGACAGCTAACTAGCTCTGTCAACCAATTGTATCCATATAGCTTCTTGTTAAGGGAGAGTCACTTATTCTGTGTATTCTGTGGCCACAGCCAGCGGCAGTCTACTGCATGACATAGAATGGAGGTCAGCCTTCTGTTGTGGCTAAGAGGGAACACAAAAGTACTGCAAGCGAATGCAAACCTTATGGCAAGAGAAAACAATATTTATTGCAAGGGAGCGCAAAAGTAGCTTAAAAAAAATCCAACTCACTACCATGACACTTGGGAGACTCTCTAAAATGCTCTGTCTAGTCTTGAAGATTTTAATCAATATAGTTTGACCTGTAGTGTACAAAGTAATAGGTTGATCCTGTCTGGTATTAAAACAGACAGATGAGAAAGCAAGTTGTGAAAAAAACAAAAAAAACAAAAACAAATACTGTGTTACAAGGATGGCTCATCAAAGCAGACAATGCCTCAAGGTAAAAAGTCTTTTACGACACAGTGTGCCAGTGAACAGCTGCCTCACGCACACACAAACGCGACGTTAAATACACTCGCTCAGGTTCCTCTGGATCAGTTCGCACATTAACTCAGCATCACTCCTACACATATTTCAGTGTCTGAGCCAAAACATTATAACTTCTTCTATGAAGTGGACAACAGAGCAATTAGTCAAGTCAATCAGGTTTCCCATCACTTTGTTAATTTCAAACATCAAATGTTTCCACAGCTGTCTCTATATAATCCCTCAACATTTGTTCATTTTTGCCCTTTTGGAGTCCAAACTGTAAACACAAATCCTCCTACAGCTTGTTGCCAGCTGTGTCTCTGCTGTGCTCTTCCCTTGCTTTTATCTTTTTTTTTTTGATGATACAAGAGAGTGTGTGAAATGTGTCACTCATCAGATACATCATGATACAACATTTCCTAAATAACTCACCAGTGTTTATCACAGTCTTCACACAGAGGAGCATCTTGCCTGGATGTTATCAGCATGTTCAGCTTTAAGGACTGCTTCTCACAGCTTCACACAGTCTCTAAAATCATACTGAAGAGATGTTGCCGCAAGAGGGAGGATGTCCAAGCCCCCCACGTGCTCGAATCGTAATCTGAGTGATGCTTCTCTTGGCTGGGTTGAGATGATTTTGATTGTGACACTTCCACAGCCACCTCCGCAGCTCTGTTTGGACCTACAAAACAAATGCACGTGTGAAAGAATACCAGATGTTCTGTCATGATTATAATGATGATCTGCACATCCTGGTGGCTTGTTCATCTGTTTACTCAATGACATCACAGGAAGTTATCATTTCAGGAAGTAGGTTTGTGCAAAATAGAAAGCTACATGGCACCTCTATTTTCTTCTTCAGTTATGATTGTTTGTACTTAGCTCTCTTAGTTTTTGACTCCCTTCTAATGGAATCAAGACTTAAAGTAATTTAAGGTTATGATAGTTTGTGCAATAATTATAAGTTCCTGTTATCCATGATTTTGAAACATCGACCTGTGGGCTTTTTTTTTACCATGCAAGACACAGAGGCTAAAATCAACAACGACTTTGTGTATAATTGAAAAACCAGCAAACATATTTTCGTACCTCACCATTCATGAAACAGTAAAGTAGTGCCACCACAAAGCCCTGCAACACAAGAGACAGCATTACTTGTTTGCCTGTCTTCACACTGCTTAATTTCCTACAGTTTTATCCTGTCAACCATAAAATAAACATCATACGATCTTGTTCTTTAAATGTACTTCTTAGACATTTCTTTTGTGCTTTGTAATTTAATGTAACGTAAGATTTTTAAAAAGGCAGTTCTTGAATTTACCCACTTAAATTGGAATTTTAAATTAATATCACATTATTTTAAAACGTATGAATTAACTTTTCTGTGCCATGTTTAGCTGCATCTTATGTCTATCTAGCAGATTAGCCAGACAACACTTACAGAAATTGTCCCTTAAGCGATAATAAACGGCTTACATTTCACTTACCCATAGTTTAGTAGATCATAAATGCCTAAATACTGCCACCATTAAAGAGTAGCAGAAATAATTTTAGATGTAGTTTTGATGAGCCGAGTGATGGCGGAAAATTCCTTAAGTGACTGTCAGTTAGTGCTTTGATGGCTATAGAGATAGTTTGTGAATCCACTTTATTCTCCAGTTTTGTACCTGAAAGGAGCCCAGTCCTAGCTCGATGTAAAGCCTTGCTGCCACCCCAGTGTTCTCAGGAAGAAAAGCAAAAACAGTGTAGTGCATCCCAAACAGAGGAATGAGGAACAGGGTGGATTTAGCCAGTCTCCTGATAGAAACAAATAAGAGAAATGAAAGAAAGAAGAAAGACTAGACCTAAGTCCACGTAATGATGTAAGGGCTTTTCAAAGTTTGAAACATTTGCCTTTAATTACAGTGTACTGAGGTCAATCAGTATCATTATAATTCAAGACATATAAAGTTTTAAATGCCAAGCACAAAGCAAAACAGAGCAAAATGCATAATTTCTCCCAAGTTTCATCAAGGTTCTACTGCTGGTGTCAAATTTTCATTACACTGACTTTTAAAACGGCGCTTTCATCAGGCCAATCAGTGGAAGACATTAAAATGTCAAAAAAACAAATGCACGTGATGCATTGTGCCCAAAGTAAAGTTCAAATAAGATCAGATGTCTGAATAATATGTAAATATTGTCATTTCATTCTTGGCGACATTATGTTATTGCACCAAATTGCTGCAAATCATGTGGTTTGGAATTAATGAGAAACTCCACGTCTGCTCTGCCTCCATGAAAACCAGCGATATCCCTATCTTATCTCCTGTTGAGGTTCCTTTCTTTTGACCCTTGAGATTATAAATGTACATCTTTATGTAAAATAAAACAAATTCAGAATTTAGTCTATCAAGAGTTAATCTAACCCCTGACAGAGACGTGAGAACATGAGTTTGTTCTCTCATAACTATACTGTTTCTCTTTACAGTCCAGCTGTTAAACTGACTACAACCCAACCACATAGTTTTAGTCATCTGAACAGTCAAAATAATCCCTCTAATCAGAAATAACTTCACCTTCTTGGCTGCTGAAAGATATAAACAAAAAAAATCAGCTTATTCTCAAGCCTACGGTGTAATAGGATTATGGTTGTATCCTGTCACACCTGGGATTTGTGCCTTTGTGTTAACGTCACAGATCAGTCTGAATCACACTGACGTTCGTTAGACTGAGATGATGCTTTTGAGAGTGTGAAACATTCACTGAAGTAGTGGAACAATCCTATCGCTGGATGGATGAGAAGTCTATTTCTGGGACCAGCTGCTATTTTTATGTGCTCTCATTGTAAATTAATTCAGTTGAGCTGGAATGTGGAACCAACCAAATGTCAAAAGGAAGGCAGAATTCATTCAGGTGAAGCAGGATTTCTGGGCTTCCTTATGTTACGTTCTATCGTGCAGCCTTTTCTCTCTTCACTATTCTCTCTTTTCAGTAAACTCTTGAAATAAACTATGCATTTAAAAAGCATTAATTTATCTCTCCATGGTTTTTCTTCCACACTGAATTTTTTAGGAAGAGGCATCTTAAAGACTTGCCATCTTTTTTAAATAATTTTTTTATAAGGCGTTGCATAAAAGCGAATGTCATTTTTCCTAGTGAAAGTCTCTAGAGAGGGAAAGTTTAGCTTTCTAGTTAGAATCGCATCAATGTGTGCAAAACCTTCTTTTTTATGTTTTGTCTCCAACCTGTTAACAGGAGCACCTCTTGAAAAGGGCACAAAACAACTTAGTTAGGTTTAGTAAAAAGATGGTAATTTGAGTTTAAATGAGTACTTCCTTAATGAGTACTTTCTGTGTACTCATTGCCATTAATTTAGCAGATTTTTAGATCTTGAACCAAAGTATTAGACAGATGAGTTGATCGATCAGTCAGCGTTATTACAAACCATCCACTGGAATCCATGAACAGCTTTGCAGTTTGACATCAAGAAAGAAGGGATACGCCTCATGGTTAAAAAAATGCAGTGTATGCAGTGTAAATGAATGTGTCAGAGTTGTATGTGTGCAGCTGCCCTTCATTAACATTACAGATCTTTACAGTCTGTTTTTTTTTTTTTTTTTTTAAGCACCAGCTACTGGTGTCTCTTATTAAAGACGGGGTACTGTAACATGCCAAGATTGATCTGTTGCTCTGCTGCACTATGTCTTAATCATACCAATGGAGCTCCCTTCACACCCACAAATTCTTCCTACTCCTATTGTGTTGACTACGATTACTTAGTTTAGTTTTAATTTATGGATTTATGTGTTAAGGGGGATTAAATTCCACTATTAAATCATTGCTCAACTTTAGGTATTTTCCAGTTCCTTAAGAAAGCAGCATTTTTTCCACAAAGCTTTTTTCAAACTGTAAATTAAAAACAATTTACTATGTATGGTTGATTTGTGTCTAAACTTAAACTATTGTTTTATATGATATATTCAAGGATAAAATTCCAGTTCACTTTGTAGATTTTTAACTCACATAAAATGTCCAGTATCATTGTTCCCAGTCATGGCTGAGGATTTGAGCTTTTGAACCAAAATCCGGATGACGTTGATGAAGATAACGATGTTTATCTGTTAAGGATACACACACATCCAGCAAGAGAAAGAAAACACATAATTGGAAATTCATTGTAACTTACTTATGTCCTTATATTATCACATTCTAACAAACCAAACTAATCATTTGGATATGAAGTGATATGAAGCAGTCATAACAATAATAGTCTTAAATGCATTTAATACGTTTTGAGGGTAGTAACATCTCTTATACTAAGGATTATGGATTAAACTGTGTGGATTTCTCTGCTCTAACATAACCTTCTAACATACATGAGTCCAGAAGTAGGCTTTTAATTAGCTAGCTAACTGCATTTTCCATACATTTCTCATTCAAATTTATAGCACCATTAACTGTGTAGCATCTCCCAGCTGTTTGAAAGATGGTCATAGATGTTCCTGAGCGTGTTAGCAGCTTAGTCCTGCTCTGTGTTGGATTTGGTGATTTTTACAAGTTGTAAACCTCACCAAATCCAACAAGTCACCAGACAACACAGACAAATATTCAGCAGTCTTTTCAAGTGTTTGTTAGAAATTAAACATACTGTTTCAAGTGATATTCATGTTTAATTTGTTTTGGAATAGTAGCTGATTTTAAAGTAACATCATATATGGTGTATATAGTTTTGTTAGTTCAGACAGAGCTCTGAAGTCTAAACTAGCTACTACTTTCACATTTCCCATTCTTATAGCCTAAAATCACATGACTAAGGTCAGGTTTAACAAAAACCTTAAACATGAGCTCTCAGTTACTTCACCCTGTGGTGGGAAACAAAATGTTTAGTTCCAGAAAAGCAGTCAGTTTAACTATCTGTGACGTTTTTCACTCTGAGTTAAATGCAGTGAAAAACAGGCTAAACTGGCAATTAAAGATGAAATATATGACACATAGGTTTATTTATAAAAAGCATTTGCTAAAGCATCCAGTTTTAGACTTTTAATATCTTGCTTAGATAGAATTCAAGATTAGACCTTTTTGCAGCCTTTATTCAAACTTTGAAACTATATTTTGATTTTTTTTTCGTTGACTACTATATTGTAATGTTGCTGTTTCACTGGGAACTGTTTGACAGCCTGGCAACTGTCCACAGAATCACAGACTAAGAAAAGTGTATAGAGGGTATAGATTATATAACAGGTTGTAGATTTTCCTCTGAGCTGAGGACAAATCCAAGATGTGTAATATCTGTATTTGAAAGTAGATAAGTTTAAAGACAGAGATCCCTGTCTCTGTCTTTATACTGATCACTGACTGATCACAGATGCAATGGCATTGCTTTTTTTAATTTGTTTTAGATCTACTGAAAGTGAATGTACTCTGATCTTTGCTTTCGTATAAATGAGGAAATTAAAAACAGGGCCAGACAGCCTCTTCAGACTTGGCAGGAGGTAAGGAGAAGAGACAAACTCAAGTGTTTACAAAGAAAGACTGCCAGCAGCATATTACTTCACAGAATAAAAAAACAAAAGTTACAATGATCTCTGTTTTACTAAACACACTTAGGTAGGTTTACTTGTGACATGAATGTATGTTAAGCCATGAGATGACACAAACTGCTACCTCTGGCTAATGTCAAGGAGCCATTATTTCAAAATCACTGTAAATTTCAAGTGGCAAACCTACATCTGTAGAACAGAAAACCTGACAGGTGCAACAGTAAATGAGTACTTACGTATAGTTCCTGTTGTATAGCTCTTTACTCACCAGCAGTGAGGCTGTTATTGGTCCTTTAATAATCCACCAAATACCAACATTGTCTGTGTCATCCCAGCAACTGCAATTAATGTAGTTCAATTCAGCATTAAAATGATGTCACACTCAAAGTATAAACACTGGAAGAATTACTGCTACCACTGTTTAACATGCATTGGCACAATACATTAACATAGTTGTAAAAACAACTCATTGAATATAAGAAATCTTACCCTCTGTCATCGTAGAAAAATCTGGTCAAAACCCACAGTATGAGAACTGTTGATGGCAGCCCTGTAACATAAAAGTCAAGATTAATATGCGTGTTGTGTCAATTAAAATTAATCTGATCAATATTCTCCAGACCCAAGATTTTTCATTTTAAAAAATGTATCAAATGTATGTGTCCCACTTGCATCTCCATGCCAAAAGAAGGAACAGGCGCAGGATAAAAGCATGAAACAGGAGAGAGCTAGATGTAAAGGCTGGAGAGAAGCTGATAAGAAACATCAGAGCCACAGCGAATATGGAGCAGTACTCATGCACACAGACACACAAACATACACCATTGTTCTGTGTCAGGTTGTATAAGCACTCAGGATAAAATTTTATTTTTATATTATTCTGGGCTACAAATGCATGTTTCAGTGTGTTTTGTATTATTTTCTATTATGGCTTCGAGTTAAATGTAAAATAATATAACATGTTTTAACATAACAAAAGCCACTGACATTCATTCAACTCCGGTATCACTGAAGTTATTAGGAATCCTCTAGAAAAGATGATTGTCTTCTGTACTAAATTCAATCAATCAATCAATCCTCTTGGACATGTTCCTTTTGTAAACAATGGAGTGAACATGACAAACCATCCAATAGATGACAAGATACTCTAGTCTGGACCACAGAGGTTGGTCTGATCCAGTTTCCTCAAATCAAAGAGAAACAAAATTACTGATTTTTGTTAAGAAGAACCTTTTTTTGTAGCATTGCCGTATGTTGTGTACTATTGTGTACTGTTCGGTGGAATTTCAGCCGTCAGTAACATGACTCCACTCTGTAGAGTGCTTGATTTAAACTCATTATGCAGTGTACTTTACCAATAATTGCATTACAACCCCTTCCAAAGCTTAATTTGGAAGAATTATATCTGCCTTAATGAGGGCCCAGTTATTCCTTAGTGAGATTATAGCCAACTGAGACAACTCATGCTTGTTCCCCAAGTGTCTGCTCCGGTGTAAAGAGGGGGGTTTGGGCATTCATTGCCACAGTTCAGCGCATCCCACAAAAACTGCACTTATCTCTTTATAAGACATACCCTGTTTTTGAATACAGAACTTCTATTGTCACTCACTGTGCATTACTCTCATCATATTACCTCTGCAGTAAGAGGAAAGAAAGCCAAACACAATCTCCAGAAATGTTGTTTTGTCAGCTCTAGTTTCAGGAACCCAGGGTATTCAATAAAAAATTCAGCTTGTCTCCCCACGACATCATAACAGACGAGATGCTGTTTCTCACTTTCACTGCTCAGCAGAGCTCAGCCCACTGTGACTGGATTGTGTATTGTGGCATTTTGATAACAGGACCCAAATGACAAAAGATAGAGGCTGTAGAACTTTGAGACAATCACTTGAGACTACAGGCTTGAACAGGAAAATACACAGTAAACAAGAAACAAAAAGGACAAAGGAATGAGAATAAGACGACAACGGAAATCGGTTAACTGAGGAACACACAAGATGGTACAAAAGGTAAGCACTTGAAACATCTGTTGAAAGCTCAGGGAAACAAAAGTGGAAAACAAAACACAGAGCTGAGGAAACGAGAGCAAATGCAGCCGCGTTCGTTTCTGAGACACAGATATTGTGTTAATAAAAAACTGGGATACAAGTGTCATGTCTCTATAAACTCTTTTTAACTGTGGACATGTGTTTTATGACTCATTTTACCGGAATATACTAACTGCATGAAGAGCTACAGGCAATTTTAATGCAACACTAGTCTCTTTGTGGGACAGTTTTATCAGATGTTTGTGTTTTTTGTATTATGAGTGTGTGTATATTGTATAAGTAGTAGTCAGTTTGTTGTGTTTTTGCCATTGCATGTTACTCACCCCATCCAATCAGGATGTACCACCAGAAGTATTTCCTCTGCGAGACGAAGGTCAGGGCCAGCAGTGTCTGCAGGTACATCCCCTCCACCAGCAACCAGAAGTAATTGGCCAGGATGCTGAACTGGAAGAAAGCCACGGCTGACTTGCACGCTGTCTAGAGAGGACACAACCATAGTGCAAACTACGGGTTGAGCCACAGGGAGCTCAGCTCCCCGTAATAAGATGTGCTACCCTGAAATTATGGTGGGTCTCTACACTTTTGATAATATTCCTTTTTTTGTGCATTTATGTTTATCTGTATCTTCATCAATATTGACGATACTTAAAATCATCTGGGACTGCTGGTCTCTTGACTGAAATATAGGAAAGAATCACTGGTTAAAAGCCTTGGTGAACCAACCAGAAGAGTTAAGGGATGTTCAGCAATGGGAAGTTACAAGATTAAGCAGCAGGGTTGGTTTTGGAGGTGACTGAGTAAAAATTCCTCTCACACCTCTGCATGTCTACCTTTTGCTCTGTTTTCTTGTTCCTAATATTCTTATGATTACAAATTAAATTGTTTCTGAGTCAAAGTGGGAAAAAAAAAGCCAGCCTCTATTATATCTCACACACTGGACACAACAGTGTAAAGTTATTAGCCCTGGGTGGCTGAGTTCAGTAAACACTAAGTCAGCACACAGTTTCAGTTTGTGTGAAGGCAGCACAGCTGGCATGTCCAAATGACTCCCTTCATGTTGCAAAAAGAGGCAATGATAAATAGAGGTGACATGTTTTTACATCCTTTTCATACTCCATTCTGTCATGAATACATGAGGAGTGATGACACTTAAGCTAACCTTGTTTTTTTTGCCTAAAAACACAAAGCTGATTCTGTTATGATAGAAATTAACATGAAACAGTATAAAAATAAACCTGAAGCTGAAAATAACTGTTTTATTATTGTTGTAGATTACCATATATTTTTAGGTTGATTTATCATCTGATATACACTCACTGGCCACTTTAATAGGTACACCTGACATTCTCATGCTATCCAATAAAGCAGCTCTGGCATGAAATCTACTTTTTCAAGGCTATTGTAGAATACAAATTAATGTTATTCTGAGCAAAAGCCACAATAGAAATGTTCTTATAAAAGTATTCAGAAAAAATATCTATTAGTTTGTTATAACTAAGCAAAAAAACTATAACTTGTCTTCCTTTATGTTTCTTTCAGGAAGATTTTGTCTTTGCTGTTGTTCTTTATGTGATTTCTATTCACATACAAGTGGACCTACAAGGCGAACTTCAAAGTGCACACATTTATTGTACATGTTTTCCGAAAATTACATTATTTTATAATAAAATGTTGTTCACTGACACAATATGTGACTACTCTGTAGAGGAAAGAGCACTCGAAGAGTGCTTTGAATTGGTTAAATTATCTTGTTTTTCTGTGGTGCACACAAAAAGCTAATTTCCATATTCCAGATATGCGCGTTTGATGTCATTGCCAACACTGTCCACTGATCAGCTACGCCGAATAATGCAATGCCGACAGAAATCATGGAATGTGTGTTCCAAATTTCTCAACATTTTGTCAGCTTCCTATTCATTCGGGAGGACAGCATCAAAATAAACACTAAATATTGTTTGTGTAAGAAGACTTCAGAAACTGCTCCAGAAAACATTTAAAATAAGCGGTGGCAAGCAGAAGTCTAGTACCCTGCGCAATTACAAACCCCATGGACTGTCCTGGTTACTTCATGGGGTTTGGAAAAACTTGAAAAATAAGTAGTATAAATTGAAGTTGTATAATAAAATATATGAACTGTTAATCTTGTACAGACTTCACCCACAACATCAAAAGAGGAAACATACCTGGCATGTTTTAACTCTGTGAAAAGTATTTTAAAAGATGCAGACAATAAGAGCATTCATCAATTTTGAGGATTTTACTGGCAAATTGAATAATGTCACCCTCACCGTAGACATGGAGCAGTGGTCCAGGGTCTCATCAGCAAACAGCACAGTGTCTTTAATGAAAACAGCACTGGCTCTCAAAACAAAGGAGGAGAACAGGTTGATGTGGATATAATTTCTGGTGCAGCGGAATTTTCTGAAAGAACAAAAGGACATAAAACCCACATATCGACAGACAGCACTCTCGCTCTCATCCTTTAAAACCAGACTGTTAAATCTGCATTACGGTGAAAACCCACAGGCAGCAATAACATCTCAATAAATGATTCACACAATACTGTTTGCCTGGTACATATTTGACTAAATCCAGCTTTGAAATGGAATAATTCTGTGATTGTAGCCACATTGGCATGAGGGACTTTACAGTTTGTTCAGTGACTCACAGTTGACTTAGCTTTATATATCTGTACCTGATGAAGAGCGAATTCCCAAAGTGTAGGAAAATGTTTTAAAAAGAGAGTATTCTGCAGTGACCCGAGCCCTTATGAAACAGAACATATCTCTAACGGATTGTATTTTTGGCAAATACTAAAAATGGGACCAACAGGGCAAATGTTTCATAAGATTAGTTCTAATTTTATTTGGAGAAAAAAGCTCTAAGACAAAAAGCAGCAGGTCTGGTGAATTAAAGTTGAATAAGGAAGTTGCGCTATAAGTGAAAGTGAAATGCTTTGGGCCTTTTCCATTTTGACTTTGAGATACTGGATTTTTGTACTTCATGAGCTAGTAAACTGTAATGACCAGAGTGTTACAGTATTTACCAAGATCAGTCAAAATAGGATTTACAATACAGAAATTTGTTCAGGCCTCCTTTAGTACAAATTACTGCATCAATGCAGAGATTTCTCTGAGATTCAGGTCAGTCGAGTTGGCTGGCCAGTCAAGCACAATAATATCATGGTCAGCAACCCAGTTAGTGGGAGCTGTTGCACTGCAGGCAAGTGCTAAGTCCTGCTGGAAAGGAAAGTAGCATCTCCATAAAGCTTGTTAGCAGACGGAAGCAGAAGGTGCTCTAAAATCTTCTGGTAGACAGCTGTGTTGACATTGGACTTGATAAGACACGGTGGACCAACACCATTAGATGACATGACAGCCGAAGTCATCAGTTTGAAATCAAATCAATAAAATCTAAGATTTTAGTTAATGGATTTTTGATTTTTGTAAGCTGTAAACCAAACCTTCCCTCTAAACTGTAGAAAGAGAACTGATGAAGCTGCTTTCCTCTCAGTTCTAGATTATGTGGATTTTATATACCCACATGCTACTGCCTACCAGTCTGCCCTCAGATTTATTACTGTAGATAATTATAATACCCATTATTGCACTCTTTATGATAAACTTGTTGGCCCTCCTTATCTGGGACACTGGTATCTATTTATTTACAAGGCTTGAGTGGAAAACTACTCTATTATATCTCAGCCCTTCTGTTTCAGCAGTCTAGCCTTTAGCCTAAACCAGAACTAGTTATCTTTCGTTGCTAGCAGTGCTGCAATCTGATGGATGATCTGCAACATCAGTTCAAAATGAACTAATTCATACCTCTCTGTAATTTTAAGATCATTCTCTATAATAGTTCTCTTCCTGCTTGTGACTGGTTGCACTAGGACAAAATGTGTGCTGTTTAATTCCTGCTTCCTGTTTTCTTATTGTGTTTCCTTCTCACTTGCTGTAAACGTACTACGTACAAATTCTAAGAGAAATATCTGGTCTTTAACTTTGTTTGCTCTGCTGCTGTTTACTGCTGGAGAGATAATATGCAGTCAATTTTTCTGACCTTGTTTAATGAAAACACTGTAGTTGCCTCTAGTTTTACCATAGATGTCAACATGCAGGTGCAGGCATAAATAACAATAAATGAGCTAAAGCAGCTTTTAACTCCTAAAGCTTCAGAATAAATTTTCTTTGTTTGTCAGTGTAAGACAGTTTTACATTATGCAATTATGTGATTTGCAATGGCGAAAGTGTTGATTTATGTAGCTTAAATTAGGTTCAATTTTAACATTGTTACAGTTACAGTTAACAGGTTTTTATGCATTAATGCATACTGTATTCACATATAGTATGCTTGTATATGTATAAATGATTCATAAGGCTCTGTATATCACACTTTTCAATGGAGCAGCTTTTTAAAATGTTCTCCACTGATATAAACATGCATGTTCTGAATCACGACTGTATAAATGCTTGATAAGTGAACATCCTAGTTGATTTCCTTTTTCTTGGACAGTATATGCTGGTCTTACCTGAAGGCTGTGAACACAACTATCGCGGTAATGAGGGAGATTAGCGAAGTGGCGTAGCCTACAGTGTAAACCTGTCGGAACGTGGAGAGGTAGCTTGTCTGCAGACAGAGAGACAAGAAGGCAGAGAGAGAAAAAGTGAGTGTGATTACATTGTGATGCTGTCAAATGTACAGTATGAATGGGAAATTTAAGAAATGTCACACACTGGTGGATGTGACTGAGATCAATACAGCTGCAGACGTGTCTGTTATTCCACATGCCTCATGTCAGAAGAAGAAACTGATGAAAATGTTTTATGATGAACATAAAATTAACAATCACATATTCTGAAGCTTTGCATGCAGAGCAAACAATTCAATCTTAACACTTTTATTGTGTGTAGTGTATCTGCTCCCTTTGTGCTGGCACCAAATAAAAACAAATACAAATAAACCTGAACTAAAAAACAAGCATTGAGGGAGGAAGAGTGGAGAGAGAAGAAACACAAACCATATAAATATCCTTAACCGAAGACATGTCAGTATGAATACCTCAGATTCAGGCTCGCTGTCATCACTGAAGACACAGGCCTCCTCGTAGGGCGGATACATTTCTGACCAACCATCAGGGGTGCAGTTCCTGAAAACATAGCCTGGTTTGGAAGCAAACAGCAAAAAGACAAAGAAGAATATATTTTAAGTTATTTGACAACTAAATATTTTTTTATAAAATATCATAGAATTTGAGAAGCTTAATTAATCTGTTTTCCTTCAAAAATGTATATGCACTGCTGGCCAACACTAAAAAATATATTTTCTTAGAAATTACTGCAAATTAGGGTCCACACTTACAATTTAGAAGTGCCTGGTGACATTTAATTTTCAAAAGAGAAATCCAGGAAACCAAAAATATTCAAAATGAGGAAGATTTAACGAGATTTGTCTATTATCTCATTATCTATCATTGACCATGTTTTCTGTAAAGTGGAAAATGGGTAAGTAGGGAAAAAATGCCCCTGGTTCATTCTGTCAAAGCAAGATTTGAATTCATAAAACGTTCCTGAATTCTTCAAAAATGTAAGTGGAAAATGTCTTTCAGTCCGTGATTCTGAGTGCACCATGTAATGCTCCACAGAAGAGGTGTTACAGTCCTAACATTACATTTGTCTGCTTCCCAATTAACACAGCCAGAGGCAGTGTGAGAGACAGCAAATATGTTGAAAAGCAAAGATGTATCGAGGAATGGTTTCAGCTAAACAATGAACTGAAATTCACTATAAAGCTCAATAAAAACAAGAGGACCTGCATAGGACCTCCCAATTTAAGTAAAGCCGCCATTCCTGCGCTCTTGAATATCTGCATATTTGAATGGCTACACTGACATTTTATCTCTTGGACCATTTCACTCCATTAGTGCTTTCAGTCAGAAAAGATTTGATGCTTTCATGCCATGATTCAGACGTACTGACATTTAGTGAACATCCATTTAAGAGCAACATTTGTCAGGAGAGCTTTTGCTGCACCACTGTGGTTCTAGGTTTTACACTGAATGTGCATGCTACAACCAGTTCAGGTTGTTTGAGCAAAGACACACAACAATGCATGACAGAGGGTTTTTACTCTATTCCTTTTGACGTGAGAAAACAGGAGTCCAAATGATGCCAACTGTAGGGCTGAGAGCCAAGACTCTGCTCTGTTTGACTGATCTGCAATTCAAATCATATTGAGCCATGATTTCCAGCAAAGAAAAGGAGGAAAGAACAGTTTCCTAATGATCATGTCGTAACAACAATACTGTTAACACAACAGAGCAGGAACAAACCAACATTCTTTCTTTTATAATGATTTTGTGCTTTAAGACGGGAGGGTAAAACAATAGGATTGGGTTAATAATGTTTAACAGCTGCTTAAAACAATAACAAAATTACTCACAATATAGTACTTCATTATTTTATGTTTGCTCCAAGCAAATCCTTTGAATGGATACTTATTAAATATACTACCACCAGAACACTTTTACTTTTATCTAAAAAGGAAGAGATTTGTTGTCATCAGCAGCTCTCATCTTTGTGGAAACACATATTCTACAACAGCTTAAAAGGATGCCAGACTGTGACGTGTGAAACCCCGAAGACAATATTTCCCGTTATTTCTTCTGCCAGAAAATTCCCAGAGCATATATATATTATTGCCAACAAACATGCATGAATAATTCATACTATCAGAGTCACTTCATCAGAATGATTCCAGCCTGCAGCTCTGCAGTAATTATACAGATAATTATACTTGTGCAGCGGCAGAGAATAGACTTTTACACTACTGCTTGTATTTTAACTGTTGTGTTAATTAGATGATTAGCTTGAGAATGACTTGTCTCTTTCTGTATTTGCTGAGGTTGAAGTTGGCATGAAGACAAACCTTGGTTGCTGGTGAAATGCTGGAAGACTTCGGAGCAGGACACGTTGACCACCTGCCCGACGTCAGCTCTCAGCCAGCATCCGATTTCGTCCCACTCTGTTTTACACCCTACACACACAGACAACAGGATGTGAGGTGGTGTAGTTACTTTCTTAATCTCCTTGTCATCAATATTTCAATAGTGATTTATTTAATATTTCATTCTAAATACTCAATAGTCAGCATCTCTTGCTACCCAGCATACAGACATTTTCTTTGAAGTCCACATGACTTTGATCGATCAAACAAACGGGGGTTGGGAAGTGATGGCCAGGAGGGGGGTTGAAAAGGAAAAAGTTAGAATTAAATTTAAACAACTGAAGAAAACACGAGGCTGGTTGGCCCAAAACTGCACCAACAAACTAGTTCTCTACTGCAGGGTAAAGGTGCAGTTTTTTGGTAATCACAATAGGAATACAGTATAATTAGGCTCCTAGGGTGAACTCTGCTATCCTCCCCCAGGGTCTGATTTACCTCTTTCTCCTTCATATTATCACTGTTATAATAATGTTGTTATTTGTTTGTTTTTCTGTTCTTAGTACAGTTTATCTTCTGTTTTTTTTCTGTCTTTTGCTCTTTGAGGAAATATAATAGGATTCTGCACTTTTCAAGGTCAAAAAAATTAAGCAATTTCTTTGCATTGCACCTTTATTATTATTGTATTATTATACAGAGTCACATTTCTGTATAGCCTGTTTACATAAATGGGGTGGAGAAAATGATAGAACGCGTGCACAACAGGTGTGTGTCGGCCATAAGTGATGATAAGTTCATGTTATCATCTGAAATGCCACACTATTAATAAGCTGCCACTTTTATATATTTGCATAATTTTCTTGTGTGCGTCCTATTATATTCAATCCCTCTCCCTTCTAACTTCCCTTCTGTCAGTCCTGTGTCATCACATTCATTTCAGCTGATTAGCTCTTCTGCAACACTGAAGCTGTCACACAAATTTCTTCAGAAGGGCTGGGAGGAACATATCTCGGTTCTTCACAGCCCAGTCTAAGAAGCTTGTGGGAAGGCTTGTATTCTGTATTCTGAAATGCTTTATGGCTTCCTGAAATTGTGTTGTGTCAGAGACATGGCTCTGTGGATATCAGTCTGTCATCATCTCTCACTTTGGTGCCTGACAGAAATCTCTTGACAACTAGTAGATTGAATGCTGTGAAATTTGTACAGACATCCATGGTACCCAGAGGAGGATCAGAATACTCCCTCCAACCTGCTTGTCAGGTAGTTGGGTAGCTTTGGCAACTCCTTCTCCCCATACTTTTTCAACATGAATGCTAATCTGTGAGGAGGAGAGAAAGCAGCCAAGTATGGCTTTTCTCTTCTTTCTCAAGCTCTCTTTTTTATTTCAAGCTCTGCTGCTCAACTATTTGTGGCACTTTTCATGTGATCAACAGAGTGCATCAGTATCCTTGTCTTCCAGGAGACATTGTCCTGAGACAGTGTGTTTTTCGCCATGTTTGAAATGTTGTTGTGCTCTCAGCATTGCAAGTATTTTGGAAATGTTGGGGACAACCCCTAGAAGATCAAAAGAATATTTTCAGGTTATTAAGGAGAGCAGCCTTTTTATGCATTCACATAAGCAGCTTAAGCAGAAGACAGCATCTGCATTGAAGCTACATCATTGTATGCCTCTACATGTATCACCAAGGATAATGGATCCAGTACTGTTTATGCGTTATTCAAATACCTTAGCTTCTGACAATATAGTAGATAGACTCTTTGAATTTCAAAGTGTCCTGCTGAATGTCCTGCTGTGAAGAAGGGGGTAGAAACATTTCAGCCCACCTGAGGCCTTCCTTGTGTTAAATACTATCCACATTCCCACATGACAGGTTTCTCTACATCCTGTCCTATATTTTCAAGACTCTGGATGAACCTGGGATTAAATACTAGTATTAAATTAATTGGCACGTCTCAGTGGTGTTCTTTTCTGTCTCTGACAGGGCCTCTGGAGACAAAATAGTGTGCAAATATCTGAAACCATCCTCATCTATGTTTGAATAATGTTAACAGTGGTGATAAATTCTAAGAAAAGGCTATGCAAGGAGCTTTTTCATTTATCTCCAAAACTGAAATGAGACCAAAATAAATGTCAAATACATTTTCAACAGGAAATCTCTTCTTAGAAAAAAAGTGGAAACTCCTCGGGCGCTGTTTCCAGTTTCCAGGAACGTCAAAATGTTTCTAAAGGCTGGGAGTAGTTTCTGACTAAAATGTAAACACAGCCTGGGAGCATGTGAAATTAGGATTCTTACTCCACTCTGAGCAGGATGTTAGTGGACGTGTTTTGTTGAGGCTGTCGCTCATTTTGTTGCATTAACTCATCTGTACATTTAACACTTTCTTTATTTCTGTAAAGAAAATGTTAAAATCATTTCAGGCAAAAATCTAACAAATAAAGTCGCTTACTTTAATATTCAAATTGATTTCTTGTAAAAAAATAACTAAGATGTTTTGGCTCATCTAGCACAAATTAATGATTTCTGCTAAAAGACTGAAGAGTCTGCAGATACCAGCGGCTCTGTGAGGCTGTGATGTTTCTTGTAAGGAAAAAAATCCTCTTAGATGGAAAAGTAGAAATAGAGCATTTGTTTGATCTTCAGCAGACACGGTAAAGTAAATGTAATGTTTGCCCAGAGGATGGCATCACCATAAAAGTCGTTGGCAACCTACAGTTGATAGAAGGGATGGCTCTATGAAGAGCACTGTTGCTCAGCTGGTCTACCACTCTGGTTCCATTTGAAATACCTAATCAACAACTGGATGTATTATCATTAACTTTTGTTCTGACATTCATGAGGGTTATTGCCACTGCCTTCAAGCTCTCCTGTTGCATCACTATAAAGTTTTTAGTCATTGATGAATGATTGCCAGTTAAATGTCTTAACAGCTACTGGATGGACTGCCATGACATTAGAGGCAGATATGTTTTTCTCAAGATGAATTCAGATGGCTTTAGTTGTGTAAAATCACCTCAGGTGTCAGGAAGTGTTTTACTGTTGTATATTCAATTGTTCTATATTCTAAGTGAAATAATCATAATGGAAAGGTTTTACTGCTCTGGACTGATTGGGCCTGTTATTGAATCACCTGTCTTTAATGTAATCTGGATTTAAAATCCAAACTGATTAGAAAAAGAGAGTCTCTGCGAACTCTACCTCTGTGAACCAGGTAGTGTGAACCATCTGCTGTGGCAGGTGACGTTAATCTGAGACAGAGCAGTGACTAACAGGCAGCAGTCTGAGTGAAATATCCATTTCCTCTCTTTGCCTCATTTCAACTGTACAAAGCTGTGTGTCGAATCCATTATCCGCTCCTTCTCTTGTGTGTTCCTATTTCACAAAACCAACCACTTGTATTGAATCAGGTGATCTGACAAAAATGATGTCACCTTCATCGTAACCCAGGGAAACTAATGGGACAATGGTGTGGAATTTTTCACAGCGGACCTTGTGCTTGGAATGATTCATCCTGGCGTCTCCTGCTGTCTGGGTGAGTCAGACTGACATTTCTGAAGAAGAGGATCCCGAAGGAGAAGCAGGATGTGTTTCACTTTGAGGTCGTCTCTGTGTGTCACATCAGAGTGTTTTCCTAATGAGTCGCCATCTCTGATGGAAGTCGGTGCTGTGAATTGTGTGACTTTTACATGGCAGGTGACCCAACCAAATACAACGTGTCCTCGTGCAGGATTTATTTTAGTTTTAGCCATGCTTGTGCTGTTGCTCCACAGATGGCAAAGTCAGTCTGTCAGTCACCTTGGACTACAAATATTTTAGAACTATTGTTTGGATTATATTGACATTTTGTCCCACATAACAAATCCTAATGATTTTGGTAAATCTTTGACTTTCCTTCTCAAAAGAATGCACAAAAAACTTCTGCTTGTTCTAGTTTGTTGCAATAAGCAACACAGACTCTATGTCATATCTTCAAAAGAAATCATTTGTTTTTGGGGACACAAAAAAGCTTGAAATTAGGGTATAAAATATTCACAGATTTGGAGACTACAGCGACATTCTACGAAAAGCAAATCAGTTGCCCTAGAAAATGTGTTTGTGTGTGTGAAATTGTAGCTTTTACAGACAATATAAATATAATATAAACATGTTGGAAAAGCACAGATGTAATTAAAAACACAAGAAATGGCCTCACTCCATTAAGATGTACTGTATGAGCTTGGTGCTTTACTGGGACACCTTCCAGCAAGGCACCAAATTTTTCTTCTTCCTGCTGTAAAATGCAAAATATCTGCTGTGAAAACGGTTGATTGCTGTCATCTTGAGGGGGCTAATTCTTTGTATGTCCATGACTGCACTAAGCCAGCTAATTATAAAACAGAATCTTATCCCCTCTGTGTTGTGAGAACACCACACACCAGATTTAATGATAGGAACAACAAACAGAAACGTGTTTCAAATGTGCCAACCTGGCAAATCAAGATGATTAAAACTAGTAATGAAGCACACCGTTTCAATATAAGATGTGGTAAAAAGTTTGCAGTAACGATCTGTTGGGATATAGCTGGAAAAGTAAGCGAGAGAAAGTATTTTGTTTAGAGACTAAATAGCTGTGCTGAGATAATTGGTATCAGGGATTAAGTGATTTTATTCTACAGCATTTTCCATTTCACTAATGGGAAAATTGGATGTTGGCCTCTAAATTTGATATTTGGTGAGAGAGTAAAAATCTTCTTAAGCATGCTGTATGTGGGAGGATCATCTTCAGGTTTACACAGATGAGTCTAATCCTAATAAAATCCTAATATGAAAAACAGAAGCATCGACTTCAGAGGGGAAACAGTATCAAGAGACATGTTTATGGACAGTTTGGTGGGAGGACGGCACAGAACTGCAGCGTTACTGGTGCAGACTGAGCGGCAGCATTGCTGGCAATGGATATCAGGAGAGCTGAAGATAGAACTTAGCACACTGTAATTACTGAACTTCAGGTGTTCCTCTATAAAATGTATCTGGCAGGTTGTCAAGGTGAATTTAAGTCATCTTGAAACGGTGAGCAAGAAAGCAGCAGCAGAATTCATAAAAAGTTTGAAAGTTGTAGCATCATCAGAAATATTACAGTGCATTATTTGACATTAATTGACACCCTTAGCGCCACTGGCAGAAGAACTAGTGAAGGGACAGTGGTCAGCATGCCAAGCTAACAAGTAATTTACTTTTTTTCCTAAAGGGTTGACGCACACTGAAGTTGACAGTAGTAACTGGGACAGTGGCATACAGTATCCTGACAAACTGACAGTATGTGGGCTTGCATAGAAAACAATGGATGTGGGTGTTTTGAAGTCTCACATCCTATGCTGCCTGTGTGTGTGCGGGGCTTCTAAATTTATAAGCTTGCAGCTGGTTAGTTTTTCTCCTGCAATTTGTTACTTGACGTGAGTGATGTGAACATTCTATAGTTTCTCCAGGTGATACCAAACAGCAGCAAAGTACTGATTCAGGATCTGCTCTGCCTGAAAAGATGAAGATGAGGAAGATGATAATGATGTACATTTTAAATACTGTGAAGTCTAATCATGACTCCTCAGTCACACAGAAGACTGTTGAGATTATAATCTTTCTAACACATACTTTCATACCTAGAAAAAAACATTGTTGCTTACTGTAGAAATATCTTAAAAAATGGCCTAAAAAACTATTGGTGACATTCACCTTTTTGCTCACTAGTCACTGTGGCTAGCGGTTTTTGAGGAGCGATATTCAGGATCGCCGCAGTAGGCCTCCCTGTAACACTCTATACGTTTCTATCTACAGGACATGTATTCATTTTTCATAACTCACACTGTGTTGAGCTGCGAACTGTTGTCAGCTCAGAGGCCATTACACACACACGCACAGCAGCATAAGCAGGTTAACGTGTGCTGCAGACGCACAGTACACCACCTATTAACTTAGTCCAAGCATCAGTACTGTTACAGTACAGAACTATCGAGCCCTTGAGTTCTTCATGGTGTGTGTCCACTCACAATGTGACATATCCTGACTGCACACTGCAAATCCACCTGCATTTGGCAGGCGGGCAGGTGACAGAAAAGTGGATTTTTCTAGCAGACAATTCATTTAGTATCACAGGACCTTTGCACAGTATCAGACCCACAGTTTTAAGTTATCTAGGTTGTTTACTTGAGGCTGTTTTTGGCTTGCATTTACAGATGAAATAGCTTCCTAGTGCAAATTAAAGCTATACTGTTTCAAGCTGCGCAACAATATTCCCATATGGGAGTTCACACTTCTAGAGGTTTCATTTCGGAGCTCTGATTTTTGAGTCATACAGACAATGACAGTTATGTGACAAGTGAGTTGTGCTGATTATGAAAAGATTTAATTTTTAGTTTGACTATAAGCGCATAAAGGGGCACAATTATATGTTCTGTGTTAAAAGACACATGTAAGATAAGAGTCTCTGCAGTAAAAACCCTTAATTATGGAAACTTACACTGTTTCATCGACATCTCTGAGTAAATTTGAACAATAGCATGAAAACCGTGATATATCATGGAATGTGACCTCACATTAACAGACATGTCAAGAAGTGATGTTTGTGATTAATCTTCAATATTTCCTTTCAGAACAAACAAAAGGTTTTCTCCCCCACTGAGCAGAGCTCTATTCTTAGGGCCTTTAAAAGGCAGCTCCAGAGGAAACTATACACTTAGTGACTTCAATGTCACCTCATTTAGGATTAACAGTGACGTTTAAAATGACTTTGGAAAAGAGTGAGTTCTTCCAGAGCACCGCTGAGGGAGGAACTCCATGTCGCTTTCATTTATCACACAACATGCAATCACTTCACTTCTCAGTAGATTAATAATATTTATTGTACATGTGGGTGTCTTTTGTTCAGTGGCAGAAACAATATTGTTGTCTGAGACTAAATATATTGTGCCAATTTTAAACAGCTTTACTTTCTCATTTCTACACTAGGGAATCTCAGTTAGTACTGCTTTGATAGAATTTAGTCTTTCAGCGGCTGTTTTTAACAAGATAAACCCACAGATATAACAGATGTTCAGCATGTTTATAATATACAATATGAAATCCATTCAGAGACTGGTTTAAAGTGCCAAATCTTCCATGATACAAGAGAAATATCTAATTAAACACTATTATTTGTTATCAATGTAGGTCAAATCAATAAATAAAAAGACAATAATAAAGACAGTAATAAATAAGTGTTTTCACATTCATAGAAGGAGACTGTTATACAGATAATGAATTATAATATAATAAAACATATTTACTTACTTTGTCTCTAACTAATAACAACTACATTGCAATGTGGTAAACATAATGTGTTATACTGTAAATTAATAATCCTGGTAAAGGCATGCCTTTTACCAGGAGTCACTCCCTGATGATTTCACTAAGGTGAAGAGTGAAGAGTCTGCAGGACTTTTTTGACGCTGTATGCCTGGATGGCACCACACTGATAGACCCATAAACACACTTACTTCAACAGTGAATTTCATCAGCAGACATTTATCTGCATAATGAGAAGTGGAAGACTTTGCACCAAAGCGTTGTGTCATCAGCGATAATTAAGACCAAATTAGTCTGGAAATGTTAAAGTTATCACTTTATTTCACACAGGGGAGGTGCGTTATTCTGGGGCAGCAGAGCTTGCCTTCAGTGATGCACCCCATAATGGTGACACAAAGTGCGGCCCTCTGAAAGACGCCAGTTCATTAGTCCATAATGAAGACAGCGAGTCAGATTGAAAGGACAGGCAGGTGAACTTCGCCAGGAAGAACAAGTGTCAGCATGGGTATGAGATCAGTATGAGGAAGATAACATGGTGTAATAACATCATGTTCCTGCACACTGCAGATTTCAGTCATTCTCCGAATTCTGTGTATTTTCAGCATAAGATAAGAAACTTTATTGATCCCACACGGAAATTAAAGCAGTGTCACACATCTTCTGTAGCTACACATGCAGATCCTATTTTAAGCTGTAGTAACTAGATAATGACAGAAATAGCACATTAATTCCATCCCTTAAGTGGAAATTTGTATTTATCTTTGGAAAGTTAATTATCTCAGCAGTATCAGTAATGAGACTGAGTTCCAACACTTTTGTACTGTGTGTTAATGAATCATCGTATGTGCACAATGTAAACATACACTGTAATATTGTAGTTTGTTTCCCTCATTTATATGTTATATGTCTGTTGTTTTCATGCTGTGACAGTTTAATTTCTCTGTTTGGGATCAACATAATTGTTTTATTTTATTTCATTATGTTTCATCTCTCAATTATGATGCGTTTAACAAAATTCATATATTCTATGATCTGTGCCTGGTATGTTTTGAAGAATACTGTATTTTATCATCTCTTCATGTGCATCAGGTCTTTTCTGCTGCTATTTCTATCTGTAGTTAAAGGCAGTTATGGTTTTAACACCCACTGATTCCCCTGCAGTCACTCTGTATGTAGGACTTCCACTGAATGCTACTACTACACTAATGCCAGTATTTATTTTACTAGAAAACATATATGATTATTAATGTAATTTAACGTCTCTAGAGTCAGACTCTCTTGAATGTTGAGACAAGATAAGAACTTTGCCACCTCGGATTTTACAGATAAATCAACTAATTAACTGAGACAAGATGCCCAGATGTTAAATCCAGTAGTTAGCTGCAGCCCCAGAGTGGATAATCAAATTATTATTGGTTAAATACAACTTTCAATCAGCTGAACTCTTGGTTTTTACTCTCCTGGCCGTTCATATCTTAAATGAGGGTCTGGGTTATGTATTAGGCCTTAATGTCTCTTGCATTAGGCTGATAAGATGAGAAGTAACAAAGCTCACAGTGCTGGAAATATCATGCTAACGCTTCAGAAAGTTTACCATGCATCATTTCACTTTCTGAATGTTTTCAAAGTTTCCTGTTTTAGTTTTCTTCATTTTTATCTTTGTGTTGTGCAGTCTACCTACTATACAATACTCCTCAGCTCTTATCAAAAATCATTTTCTGGGTTTGGCCCACATTCTTGTCTATTTAAATCCTCTCTCAGCGCGCCTCAGTCATCAAAAAGTGAGCGTTAGTGCACAGCAGCAGCAGCAGCAGCAGCAGCATCACCACACATGAACCCACCGCTCTGGTCGCTCTGGTTTTGCGCTTCGCTTCTCCTGGTCAGGCTACAAATCTCCCGAGCCCTCAGGTGCTGGGAGATGATGGCGCAGTCCGGATGAATTGCTTGAGCCTGAGAACACCAGACAACTAAGTTATCTACAGCAAAGCAGACGCATGCAGATGCTCTTCTTCGTTTGAGGCTTGGAGGAGTGCGAGTACATGCAGGGATTATAAGCAGCTTTCTGTTAAACAAACAACAACAGACACAGCTGTCAGGCTTCGTTTCTGTCATTGGTCGAGTGTCGAGGTGTTTTCCAAAAAAAAAAATCATTCACTCTCGTCTTAGAAATGCCCAATTTTGTTTTAATAAAAATGTAGTATTTGTAATTTCTCTGCAGATTAAACCATTTTTAGTTAAATAGGTGTGATATTTTGTGCCTGCAACTACATAGTAATACAAATCAAGACATTGGCTTCTGCAAATTCATGTCAAATAGACTATAAAACATACAAAGCCGAAGGCTCTTCATTATTATTTTTTATTTCTTTATATAAAAACAGAATTAAACAGCCATGGAGGTCGTGAGCCTTGATAACAGATAATTACTGCGAGCAGATTAATGTCAACATTGAATGTCCAGAGAAGGGCAGAGGGTGATGATGGTGTCAACACTGCAATAAAGATGTGATTAAGACAGAGTTGATTGATTCCTAAATTACTGGTTCGTCGCGTGTAAAATGCAGCAGCAAAGTCAACTTTTTGTTGTTTGGAATGAGTTCATGGAAGAAATTATTCTGGCCCAGAAAAGAAGATTTTGCACTCAGACTTTATAAATAATAAACGTGCCACTCACCATGGGACTGTTCCACAGCTGAAGATAAAAGATGAGGAGAAAAAATTTATCTTGTCGTCCTGGCAGCCCTTTACAATACACTTCCATGTTTTTAAATGTCTTCTTTATTGTATATCCTTCATCGGCATGAGCGCAAATCCGGGTTCTGTGTCCCTCTGCCCGCGTCTGTGACTGACTTCTTCTTTGAAGACTCGGTATGAACCTGTACTGTGTCAACCTAAAATAGATGAATCCCCATTTCTCTCCTGCGAGCTGCAAACTTGCAGGAACGGAGGGCTGCTGCTGCTGTCACACATCTGCTCTCTCTCTGTCTCTCTCTCTATAAAGGGTAGAGCAAAATCAAGTGAATGAATATCTCCATTCACAGGGATGACATTAGGGACCTGACAGTTTGCATGCTCTCCCTGTGTTTGTTGATATGAATTGATAAGTTTGCCTGTATGTGTTAGGTTTATCAAATTTGAAATAAGTGGTGGAATATTAATTTAACATATAGGTTTTCATTAAGGAATGGCTGCCAATCTGTAATCATCACCAGCGCATTGTCACTTCAGATAATGTTTGTAACATATTTTTAATTGATTATTTTAATTTCCCAGAGGAGGTAGTCTGGGCAGTCACTAATGAGCTGTTGAAGGACACTGAGGTTACAATGGCCTGAAGGCTGCCAGAAAGGGCTGTAGGTGAAGGATCTGTTAAAATCTTCTAAACAGACGATGATGATTTAAGTGACTAAAAGAGAAATAGATTTTCTCATCTGTTGCCATGTTGGTACCTTTGACATGTAATATACTTCCATGTTGCTCCACTGGTTTGTGGTCAGTACTATACAAATGGGGTCAGATTAGAATGTTTCCAGAGCAGGGAACCCTAAAAAAGCCAAGCGCCTCCCTGCAGAATAGCTGCAGAAGAACAAGAACACATGATTTAACTTTCAAATGCTCTTCACTTACTTAGTGATTATTTCACAAGAATATATTACTTCGGGTGTCCTACTGAACAGCAGCATTGTGTTGGCCATTCACAAGGTGTATAAAATATATTTAATATTTAAATGAGTGTTTGATCCCCACAAAAGCAAGTGTTTCCTATTCAAGCTGTTTTACCAAGCTACGGGGAACTGATTGTGCAGCTTTTGAATAAAACATGGGTTGAAATGTCAATATCATGACCGAGGTCAGGAATAGCTCAGTTCAGTGATATTATAAAGAGATAGCATTGGCTGCTATGTATGATTATCACACGTTTCCAGAGCCCAGAGAAAGATCAATTCATCATTTAAAACTTTTATATTTTCTTATAAAATCTTTCACTTCCGTGATCTAAGCAGTCATGTATTTAGACTCCTTCACTTTTTGAACGTTTTAATGCATCATACATTTAGTTTGCATTAGATGCAACTGCAATTTTTGCTCATCCATCCATACATTGTGAGGCACAATGACGTAGTGAAAACTTTTTTTTTTTCTTATTTTATTTATTATTATTTATTTTTGTCAATTTGGCTTAAAAAATATTTACTTATAATTATCTAATTGAATAATTAACTAATTAATCCAACTTTAACTAATGCATTCTTTTACCACATATTACAATACATACATTTGTCCTCCTCAGATTTGTTTCAGCTTGGTTAATGTTTAGCAAAAAGACTTCATTTCACAGAAGTCATATAACATGATGTGAGTAAACTGCACAAGTATGATCTTGTTTACCAACCCACACTGGTCTGTGAGTGTTTTACATGATGAAAGGTAAGGCAAAAGGTAAGTGTGTGGGTTTACTGATAGGTTTCATAGATTCACTAACTCAACTTATCTTTAATTGTGTAGCACAGCACAGCTGGTCTTGGGTACTTAACAGAGCAGGGAGAAAAAACAGCACAAAAGAAATGACGCAAACACGAAGAAAAACACCAGACTCCTATTTATCCTATTTAATTCAGATAAAATCCTATCAGGTATTTTTTATGTACAGTATGTGGCAGACGGTGAAAGCAAGTAATATGTTCAATATATGTTCAATAAGGTTCAATATGGGGCCATGCACACCTCGGCGCCACTGGCCAGGGGTCTATTTTGTTTGGTTGAATCCAACATTTGCTTCCAGAGCCTCAGGTTACACTTTTTTATCTACTCCTGAGACCTTGTAATGTTGAGGTGCCATGTGTCAGTCCAATCCAGTCTAATACAGTGCCTTGTCAAAGTATTCATACCCCCTGATCATTTAGTCTTTTATTGGAATTTGACCTACACAAAATAGTATATAATTGTGAAATGGATAGCCCTAAATAAAATCCAGTGCAACCAATTCCCGTCAGCGACAGGTCAGACAAGAAGAGCATTAATCATAGGAACAGCGAGTGGCCCATGGTAACTCTGGAGGAGCTGCACAGAGAAAGAGAAAGTGTTCCACAGCTCAGGTGGGAAAATCTGTCCAACCAGGACAACTATTACACACACCATCCCTACCATAAAACTTGGTGGTGGCAGCATCATGCTGTGGGGATGCTTTTCTTAAGCAGGGACAGGGAAGCTGGTCAGAGTTGATGGGAAGATGGATGGAGCTAAATACAAGGGCAATCCTGGAAGAAAACCTATGGCAAACTAAGGCTGAGAAAGACATGATCCTAACGACAGTTATCCTAAACATACAGCCACAGCTACATCACAACATGTTCACGTGTTAGAATGGCCCAGTTAAAGTGTAGACCTAAATCCTATTGAGAATCTGTGGCAAAACTAGAAAGTTACTGTTCATAGACGCTCTCGATCCAATCTGATAGAGCTGTAGCTATTTTGCAAAGAAGAAGGGGAAACAAATTGCATAAATGTGCAAAACTTGTAGAGACATACGTCAAAAGACTTGCAGCTGTAAATGCAGCCAAAGGTGGTTTGACAAAGTATTGACTCTTAAATCCCAATAAATTACATTTTAGTTAGTAGCTGTCATTTGACAAAATGTGTGAAGGTTAAGGGGTATGAATACTTTGTGTAAAATAAACTTTCCTGTTTAATTTTCTTCATTAATATTCAGTGCAGGTCTAATCAGTACCAAATGATGAACACATTGTAAAAACACATGAAGGGAAATTTCACCCAGGTTTCGACATTCATGTGTATATTTTGAAAGTATAATAAAATTAAATATTTTGAGGCACAGGTCAGGTATAAAGTGGTTTTGTTTCCTAAAACCTGAAGCTAACAATTAAATTATGTGTTATGTCAGTGGGGTGTAAAATCCAGCTATGCTTTGTGTAAAAATGAGCAGTACACAAAAATATGTTGAGTGACACGTCCTGGAGGGAAATAAAGTTTAAACTCAATAATTCAGATCACCAAACAAATTTTAATACCATACAAAGATAACCAAAGTACATAAAAAATGCTTTTTTAGTGATGTTTTTATTTATCAAAGAAAGAACAGCTGAGCAAACTTGCCTGTTTTTGGAAACATTTTGCATCTCTCTCTTTGTGGGAGTTTTTTTGTTGTTGTTGTTCTGCATTGCTCAGTGGTCTTTTGGCTCCTTGTAGTTGTTTGATCAACTTTTTCAAAAGAACATTAGAAGTCACTTTAACAAGAGGGTCTTACCTTTTGGGCCCATTCAGTAATCCATCAATGATAAAAGTAATACACTGAGATTAAGGCCTAAGGCAATATGCTCTACAGAACAGAGAGCAACAGACACATAATCTATAAGGGAGACATGGGACATAAATAATGCAAAAATCAAGAAAGTCAATCAAAAATATAGTTAGTGGCAAGAAACAAGGGCAGAAAAAAGGAAGAAATAATCAACCACTCACGGAAAGTAGTGATGTTGAAATTTGTCCTAAAACACCTAAGGTCAAAGAAGGATGTTTTATAAATTTTAATGATGCAGATTTCCTTTTTGTAGATCGCTTGTACATAATAAATCATGACTTGTCTGAACTATTTGTACTGATGTCTTCATTTTAGCACAACTGAAAGCCGTATTTCAAAAAGCACCCAGGACAATACGTCTCTCAGAATTTGTCACTAATATAACTTTTGCTGCTTGAACTTTTCTATTTGCCCTTTGAAGAATACAAGTTGAAAGTGATTGGTCAACCAGAGTGGTTGAATATGAATAAGATGCTGGGCTTTACATTTAATGAATATATCATGCCTTTGGGTTCAGTGCTCTTCTCTTTGAAAATGTCATGTGATGAAATCATACGATAACAGAGGGCCAGCTGCTGACAACTTTCTTACATGTGTCAGATTTCTGAAGCTGTTAGAAGTAACACATCAATGTCTGTTTTACAGGAAAGATTTAAAAAGTTCATGCTGCTCATTTTGAAATGTATATGAGTCATGTTTCCCTCTGAGATTTTCACATTGCACATATAGATGTAAAAGATTATCACTGCAGATTATTTTTCAGATTTGATCCTTCAGTGACAGTTATCTGAAAATGACAAATTAAATTTAAATCTCTAAGGCAAAAGATTAAAAATCTTTGAAAAAGTTAAGCTTCATTTCACGTGTGATCTACATGTACACAAAAAAAAACAAGAAAAGTGATGCTGGTCAACCAGGATGGCCGAGAGGTTAAGGCGTTGGACTTAAGATCCAATGGACATTTGTCCTCGTGGGTTCAATCCCCACTCCTGGTAAAGATTTATTTGTATAAATGCAGCCCTTTCATCCTGTTGACTGAAGTTTGTAGTTGGTACTTTAAGAGACTGTTGATGATCCTCTGTATGTTGACAATACATTAGCAGAGCATGTGTTTCATTATAATAATATTTAGTACCCTGGTGTACTTGATATAATGTTTGTAGTCCATTTAAATTCGCTCGACTATGTCGCCCTCTGCAGATAAAGGTGGGTAAAACCCATTTGACATCACAATGAGCTTAAACCTGACTTGAACCTAAAATTAACCCTAGGCCTAGATTCACTTTTAGAACACTGACAGTGGTTAATTTACCAAATTGGAAGAGAATTTAGAAATGCAACAGTGCGTAGTTGCTTAAATCAAACATATAAAGTCATTGTTATGCATATCAAGTCTGGTCCGGATTTGTTTGACAGACTTTCAAAGATTAGATATATGGCAAAGCAAATAGCCTAATTATTAGAAAACAAGTATCAAAGATCGACATATGTTACAGACTTGTGAAAGGAAAACAGCACAGCTGGTAGGTGGAGCTGATTTTAATCACTTTATGCACCAACAAGTGACTAATCCATATTAATACATCATAATATGTTTCTGGATTATATTTGGTATAATGAATCTTCATCTGCAAAGTAACAATTTGCTGTCAGATCATTTAAGTGGAGTAAGTTGGGTGAAAAAACTCCAAAGTTGAAGTACCTCGAATCTGTACTTAATTTAAATACTTGAGTAAATGTAACCAGCAGTGTTTCGTACACATCTGCTGCTCTGTGTAGGAGTGGTCCTGCAACCTGACAAAAAAAATCATTCATGTAGCTACCTGTTGATAACCTGACAAAAAAAATCATTCATGTAGCTACCTGTTGATAACCTGACAAAAAAAAATCATTCATGTAGCTACCTGTTGATAACCGTTCTTTTAGTATCATGGGAAATGGAGTCTTTGCCAAAATGGACCGTACCAACCTTACGGTGCGGGTGTAAATAGTCTCCAAAACATTGATTCGTTGAAATCTTCAGGATTCATCTTAAATCACGTGCTACCCTGTCAGCTACTGTCTTGTTGTTACTTTCGGAAAAGATAAACAAACATCAAACGATCCGTAAAACTGTTGAAAAGCTAACGTTGTCCCCCCCTCCGTCACTGAAGAATATAGGCGGCCCGTCACTGTTAGTCCTCTTCACCGTCGGATTACAGCCGAGGCAGCACGCTAACGGACAATTCCCGAGCCATAAAACGTCGAATAAAACCAACAGTAAGTGTTGTAAAGTTGTATTTTGACGACTTGGAGCTTTACAAAAGTGTAACTGTTCGTAAAACCCTTAAATTATTTTGAATCAACAGTTCTTAAGCGCCACGTGGTCAACGAAAGTACAAGTTGGAGCGGCTGTCAAAAAACTTTACCTAGCTAGTCACTGTTGAAGCAACGGATAAAATCCAGCACACATTTATAATAACTGTCACTTTACCTGCGCTTTTCCCCTGTTCTACGAATCCTATTGTGCATCGAGTGCCATCTTATTTTGATGATTAAAAAGTGACAAATCGTGTCTCCCACATAACTATAATTTCTTCAACGTATACACAAAAATATACCCGCATAAAATATTTTTTTGTAAATAACGTTAGTATTCTGCTAATTGTATTTCACAGTTTAGCACCCTGTTTACCACAGGTGAGTGTTGATGTTGAAGCTTATAGATTAACACATGCTCGCACAATTATTGCAGTTTTAATGGGTGTAATGTAAGTATTTAACACATCTGTCTAAAACTAATGCAGTATAATGCAACCATTAGACCATAAAGCCTACCCTTAATGAAGATTAAATGGACGGTTCTGTCTAAAAAGTATATCTGTTAAAGTAAGTGGTCATTTTAGAAGCTGCAGTTTTTGGTGGTGTTTAGGTCTACAGTATTTTAATGAAACATACCAGGAGCGTTTGATCAGTGACTGTTTCTGTTCTGTGCTGACTTACCTGCAGATAATTTGCATAAACTCTATTTTTCTATGAAATGACAGAAGAATGAAGAATTCACATCGTAATTTCCCAGAGAGCAAGATGACGCTTTTCACCCAACCAGTCTAAAAGCATCTTTTTATAAAGCAGAAAAGAAAAAAATGTAATGTGCAAAGGTTTTGCTACCAAAAAGTAGCAAATCCACATATTGAGGATGCTGGAACTAGCAGGTACATGACATTATTGCTTGATTTATCAACTATGTGTTGCAACTCTAATTGGGAGAACAAAATATTAAAGGGAAGTTCTCCAAAAGCACAACAAACTGCAGCCTCCAAAATGGCCTCAAAGCTTAATCAGAGCCTCTCTAAAAGCAGTTAAATAAAAATGGATTCACTGCATTAGTCTTAGTTATAATAAACTGTTGAGAATGTATTTATGCATTATTGGGTGCTAAAAAATGCATCAAGGCTGTTTATGTACAGTGTTTTTGTTATGTTTTTATTTTTACAAGTTCTCTTCTGATTATTGCATGAAATGTGATCATTGTGGTTGTTTGGTGTGTGTGTGTTTTTTTTCTTTTGTTTTTGTTTGTTCAGATTTTTATTCTCTGCTTGTCTGCTTGTTTAAAGCTATTGTGGCTTTTCAGAAACATTTTGATTGTCTTTCATGAATACATTATCATTAATTTGGTCTATTCCAAGCTTGTGTGACTTTCATTTGTAAAGTAAATATATAGTGTTTGTATATATTATTATTTAAAACATGTTTGATAGATTTAAACTTAAAACTGAACAAACACGTTGGCTGTTTTTGAAATTTTTATCATTTTGCCGTGTTTGCTTTAGATTTTAGAAAGTCCAATGTGAGATTGATCAATGAAGTATTGTATCTTTTCTAAATGTTATTTTAAAAGCTTGGAACACTTGAGACCCTTTGTATTCTCAGGTTGATTCATCTGTTCTCATAAAGGTACAATGGAACTATGGATTGCGAGCATAATTCGTTTCACAAACATCCTCGTAATCCAAAACACTCGTATATCAAAGCGAATTTCCCCATAAGAAATAATGGAAACTCAGATGATTCGTTTCACAGCGAAAAAATATTTGTATAAAAATTATTGATACAAAATATAAAGTAAAACCAGTCAAACCAACATGCACTTTCTGGACTGAAACGCTGCGGCCACACACTTTCACTACTTCTTTTATTGTTGAAACCTGTTTGGTTTTTGTTTTTTTCTGTACCGCGGGTTAAAATTTCCTTAAAATGTTTTGCTCGTCTTGCAAAACACTTATAGATCAAGTTACTTGCAATCCAAGGTTTCACTGTAACTGGAAATATGCATTTTCATAATTGGTGGGGGGGACTTTTTGATCAATCCATGGTCTCTTTGCCTTCAAGATCACATTGGCTTCATAGATTGGCTGTTGATGAGCTTCCTCTGATGTTTCTCAACAGCAAGTTCCTTTCTAATGCTAACTTAATGATGAACTAATGGCTCTAGTTTCCACTTTTTTCCCTCTTTATTAACCTGGCACAATAGTGAATAGAGAAGACATCCCTTTAACTGAGAAATGGATCAGTCTTTGCGAAACCGTCAGCAAAATGGAGCCCCTGAAAATGCTGTACCGGTCGGGACCTCTAGGCAGGGTAGTGTTCCTGCTCAGGAGAGAGGCATCATCAGTGGAGACAATGTCCAGTTCCGGAGGCTGCGGCAACGGACACGTTTGTCTCAGTCAGAGAGCCAGAGCTCAGGCCCTGAAGAGGAGCAGTTGAGCTCCTCTGTGGTTGCAAGAGTCTCCAGACGCACCCCGAATCATCAGCAGGTTCATGGGCAACCTATCACCAAGTCCTCTGGTACCCCACACCACCAGAATAAAAAAAGCCGCAATCGCACCTCCTCTGAGACTGAGCAGGGAGTCAAAGGTGGCAGCAGGGGGCCGACCCAGAGGAAGAGAGTGCACTCCGAGACGGAGAACAGGTCCAGATGGGAAAAGTATGACACCTGTCACACTAGGAATGGGAGAGAGATGTGTGTTACCAGTTTAAATTACTGTAATGATTATTTTGTTTGTCTGCTAACTAATGTATTGTGTGCAGTATGCAGATGTATGGAAACATTTTGGTTTGTGTTGCATTCAGACAGAATTGCAAGAGAGTGTACTGTAAACAGGTCAATACATTGATGAATAGGGCTACAGCAAAAAAGTTGAACCTCATTCATCTTCGCCACAATCCAGTCCAACATCATTCAGCACGATGTTGCCGTCACCAGTCAATTAACTGCGCTGTCCCAGTTAATTTAAATCTAAATCAGATTTCACTTCACCGATTCCTGAAACAACACAACTCGTCAGTATAACCGTTTGTATGTTGTTTTTTTTACTGCCCACTGGTCTGACCATGTGTCAGGTTACATAAGTATTAATGTAAAACTTGCAGCTATGTACAGTCATGAATAATAAACTGTGTTGAAACAATTAAGTCAACCTCTGCTGTCAGTAAGACAGGCTGCTGGCAGGCAGCATGCAGCCTTTTGTTCTCTAATGCAGACTTTGCATACCAGGCAACTCTGTTTCATTGACAGGGACTGTCTAGATGCCTTTCCACTGCAGTAACCCATCAGTAACATGAAAAGAAGAGTTGTAATCTATGCAATAAGATGTTGTAACCTTTTACAGTTTTTGCTATTTTTTTTATTTTATTTTACTGAAAATGACACCTGTTATCTCCATGTCAGCTTGCTGGATGTGCATGTAATAGATGGGTTTTATTTCTCTCTCCCTATTCCACCCACAGCTCTTCCTGTGGTTATGCATGCTGTTGTAACCTGTAAAATAGCAGGGCCATAGTCAAGCATCTAATTATGTCATGTTCTGTCTCCTGTCAGACTGTGCTCCCTGTAATGTCTGTTATAAACTACAGGTCAGTGTTTGTGCATTGCCTAATTTCTCCTGAATTCCTCACTTTCCTTCAGTACCAACATGAGTGGACTGCAGTGCCTTGCATCAGACAAAGTCTGGTTTGACAAACAGCGCTACGATGAAGCGGAGAAGTGCTTTTATGAGGGAGCGAACGGCCCCTCCACACAACAGCATCAGGTAAAAAATAAAAAACCCACTTGTTTGGAGTCACTTAGAAATGACTTGTTTTCCAAAAATATACATAAAATGACTTTCAATAAGCAATGGAGCTAAATTAATTGGAACAATACTAACTGACAAAGTTATAAATTAAGTTGAAATATTAATCGTGCTCTTCAAACTTTGTTTTCATCAACAAATCTTCCAGTAATTTCAGGCTTGCAGACCTTATACATAATTGTAATTTTGTTGTAATTTGAAGCAAATAACTCAAAGCTTCCTGAAGCACTTCCATCAGTTGGATTAGCTTGATGGGCTCGTCTTCTGTGCCGTCCAGTCCAGCTGATCCCAGTTCAATAGGGTGTAGATCCTGTGACTCTACTGGTCACCACATTAAAGACAAGACCAGCTAACTTGTTTATCCTTAAATAGTTCTTGCATAATTTGGAGCTGTTCTTTGTGTTATTGTCATCTTGTAGGATTAAACTGGTTCTAATTAAATGGTGTCCGCAGGGTGTGTCATGAGGTAAAATGGAATGATAACCTTCCTTCTTCCTAATCCCTTGGACCCTGTACAGTTCTCTAACTCTGCCCCAACTAAAGCATCCCCACATGATCACATTGCCTCCCCCACCCTTGACAGGTGCTGCACCTCACAAATGTTCCTATTTGAGGCCTTGCACAGTTTCTGTTCTGGTTCGAGCCAGTTTGTGCTACTCTGTGAATGAAGTAGTACACAGCGTGGTATGAGAACTTTAATTTCTTTGCATGGAATAGCCAATGAAGAAACTGTATTTATGACCAATTTGATGTTATCTTGGGTAAAAAACAAAAACAAGAACATTTCTAAGTGACCCCATATTTTTGAACTGCAGTGTAGTTCTTCACGTTCCTCTGACAACTTGACTTTACATTTGCAGCCCCAAAACAAATGATTTTTATTTTGTGTAGCTGCTTTTATAAATGTAAATTAACATGATTGTTCTCAGAACTAAGGATAGTTTTTATAGTCCTGCACCTGTGGGTTTTCTGTCTGTTGTGTCTTCGTGTCCTTCTCCTGTCTGACGCCTCCTCAGCTCATGTTTTCCTGTCAGCAGCTGCTGACATGTCAGTCAGTCTCTGGCCTGTTGGTTCAAGCAATAGTAACCTCATCGTCAGTCACAGTGCTCGGTAACCCTGTGTGAATGAGTGTGTGTGTAGTGGCTCGATTTAGAAGTGGCTTGTTCTAGTGAGAGGGGTCAGGTGGTTTGGCAGCTGTTTCTGCTTCTCAGGCTGTCCAGGGTTGCAGCAGCGGTTTTGAAGAGTTTATACTCAGGCATGGGAAACAATGGAGAGATTTCACTATGCTCAATTGCAATTCTTAAATTGTAATTTCACACAACTATAAAAGCCTTATCTCCTCACTTAATGCTTGAATAATGCATCCTCTGCTGCAGCCATGCCTGCAACTAGTAATTTTCATTCTATTTCATTGTGTTTTTGTTTAAAGTTTTTTAAAAAGTACTGTCAAAAAAGTTTTCTCAAAATATTTGTCTTGCAATGGTATTCAACAAACAAAAGCAAGTGTCAGTGTTGCATTATTACTCAGGATTACTGACAGACCAAGCTTTCAGGATATATATTGCACAAGGACTGTTTCACGGGTAGAAAGTAGTTTTCAATACATTATACACTAAAGTTGAGAGTTGTTTTTCAGGTCAGTATACACAGTTCCATCTTGCTGAGTGGCTGTAAACTAAAGTTGTCTAAATGCATTAATTGACAGACTGTCCAACTTTTGGTATTATCATTCTTTAGGTTTATGGGTCATCCTGCATTTGTGTGTTTTGCACGCTACTTTCTTTCTCACTGCTGCCACTTCCATCACTGCTTTACCCATGCGTGCTTGTAGGACAAAGATGCTAATACCATCCTGCAGGACATTGCTAATTCCCGAATGAATATCCAGCAGTCCCTAAACGGAGTGAGTACTGTACTGAAAAAGAGCCACAGATTGACCAAAGTTTAGAGAGGGTCGATTTAGTGCTGATTAATTTCAGTCCCGGAAAATGCAAAGTTGAAATGGTTTTTCTGCTATAGACATCTAAATTCTCTGTTTAGAGATGTTTATGTCCCCTTTCACTTCTGGTTTCTTCTCCCATTATCCTTGTTGTACTCTGTCTCTTTTTATTGTCATTCTGCACCATTTGCAGTAGGAGTGTGGTCACTGCAGAATAAATTAATATCTTTAATACTAATACTCACATTCATATATATATTGAACAACTGACAATAAATAACTTTAACATGTACCTGGGTATGTAATTATTGTGTTAAGATAACTCTACATTTTTCATGTTTATCTTTTAAAATCAGCCTGACCTCAAGCTAAACAGGTCAACTATATTGTTTAAAACGTAAAGCTTATTTCATAATAAGCTCCTATTGGACAGGATTAACATTACTGGTGGAGGTGAGGAATAAAATATTTCCTGTGGACCCTAGTATTTTATGTCATCATTCCAATGGAATTTAAAATTCACAAAATTACAGGATATTGGCCATAGTAGACATGGATGTTCAGCAGGACAAAGCTAAAAGAGTAAAAAAGTAAAAAAATGTAAGAAATTAAATGTCAATGTAGAAACTTAGCAGGTCATGTGTAATAGTTAGTAATAACTAATTTGTCTAATTTACCATACTTAAATGCTAACTATTTGTAAATAATTACCATATCTATCACCTTGTACAACCTTCTGGTCTCCTGATGGCTTTAATTTATTATCCAGTTGGTTGTCAAATAGGGCTATAATCATTACTGAGAAGGTGGTGAAAAATTACTGACAGATACTTTCAGACTTCATTTAAATCTCTGACTAGAGCAGATTATACTGAAATTACCTTAGCTTCCTAGGGGGAAAAAATCCTGCCTGAATGTGGCTTGAAACCCAAGGAATTAGGCTAAAACAGGCTAAACATCTGTGTGTTGGCTGATGTTTACCGCTTTTACTTGACTTTTTTCTTATTGTGCATTTTTTAAATAATATTTCATCCCATTTCTTTTACAATGTTCACATCTTAGTTACCACCTACAACCACTACTTTTTCTTGTTATCGTGTTTTCCTCCCTTACCTTAACCTTGTACATCACCGGGTGCAGGTGAAAACAGCCCTACAGCAGGCCAAAGGGCGGCAGAAACGGCAGCACAGAAATGTAAGTTCTCCAGCTTGGCTGTGCTCAGGCATGGGAATGCTACATGACTGAGACAGCCGGGTGTGCTGGCTGTATCTGCTGCTGCCTGACGTGAAGTGTGCTACTATCACAGGTGTCTTATCCTGCATTCTTTTTTGGCCATCATACTTGGCCACTTCCTTATTTTTTAATGCATGAATTTGGGGCATAAATGACAAGTTTACACATTTTCTGACCTTATTTAAATTCTAATTATTTTCAGAAGTGAAATATCTTCCTTCAGCCTTTTTCATTTTGAAAACACATTTGTCATTTTTTAACTTGTGATCATTTCATAAAACTGGTAAATGCCACACTCTCATATGTGTCCTTGCTTAACCTAGCACAAAGACTGTAAATGGAGCAGCCTAGCTCTAACATTCACTGATTACCAGGTTATCTCTCATTACTTTAATTCATCCATTAACTTCATCTTTAAGCGACTTGTTCAAGACCAGACTTGTCTGTCTATGCCTGTTTTAAAGAATTTGCATGCTAAAATCAAACATTACAGCCATTTATTTATTTTTTTGTTTTTATTGGGATGGGATTAATTTTATGTGTGTTGCAAATGTGTTCAGGTAAGTGTGTCAGCACTGCATGGCTTTCCTTTTGAAAACTGTAAGTACTGTTTTTGGGCATGTTGAGTCTTCTCTTCAGGCTTGGATTGAATGTCAATCTGGATGATAGTGTTCCTGATCATTTGAACCCATGACACTTGATAATTAATTCTAGTTTTTCTTCCCACAGTCATCCTCGCATGCAGGAGGAGACCAGGAACTGGTTTCACGCATGAAGAGTTTGGAATTAGAGAACCAGACTCTGCACAAAGGTCAGTGTTGAGTTTTGCCACGTCTTCTAGGCCCGTGTCCATACTAACCAGCTACATATATAAACACATATTTTTTTCTCCATTTTCACCCTCTGTCTAGACTAAAATGACCTTGGTCGAGTGTAAATCTGAAAATGCCAACTTAACCCTGTTGTGTGTCCATGGAAAACTGCTTTGTAGAAATGCTGTTCTAGCTGTGACAAAACAGATGGTGGCAGTAGCGCAGTCCCCACAGAGAATTCCAATTTAATTTTCGTTGTGGCTAATCTCCACTTGTGCAGGGACAAAGCCACGTCTCCAGACTTTTACTGAATTTTTTACTGTGCTTGGTTGAAACAATGCACAGAGTGGAAATGGAAAATTCTTCTTCTTCACTTTGTTTTCTCATCTGTTCTCCATGCAGTCTGTTACCCATTTTGGCATTTTATTGCAGAAACAAGCTGAAACAGATGGTCTGGATACATGCAGTTTTTAGTACAAAAAAGATTTTAGAGTTCAGCTAACTTGATGCAGTTGTAGTACAAAGCTTTGCTCACTGGGTTAATTTTTATACATTTTTCATATATAACTTTACTGCTGTGTTTCTGCTAGTGGTGGAGGAGATGAGAGCTGCCCTGCACAAGCTGGAGTCGAGGGTGGCTGTGCTGGAAAAGAGCCCTGCTCCAGTGGTAGCCATTCCATGTGCTAAGGTAGATATCTAAGAATTTGTACGATACATTATGTTTTTACACATTATGCCCACTGTTTATGCAAGTCCTAAGGAGGCAACACAGCCCTGTCACTTGGAACCATTTGATACAAATATACACTTATTGGAAAAATACCCACAAAATTCACCATTTCCTTCTTTTTGTCCCTTATTAAACAGGCTGCTCCAGTTCAACAGGTGAAGGTGGAAAATGGCGATGACGACGATGACGACATTGACTTGTTTGGCAGTGATGAAGAAGATGAGGAGGCAGCACGTCTCAAGCAAGAGCGTCTGGATGCATATGCAGCCAAAAAGGCCAAGAAACCTGCCCTCATCGCAAAGTCATCAATCCTGTTGGACGTCAAACCTGTATGTATCCATACCAGAGAAATCTTTTGGTAATGTACTTTTTTGTAAGTGTTTTTTGTGTAAGTGTAATCTCATTAGATAGAAATTGTCTCTAGAGGTTTTGCTGTAAACTTGAACTATTGCGTTGAACAGCGTGTTCATATCTTTGTCAAATTAATGTAATTTCTCTGCCCCACTTCTGTGTTTGCTTAGTGGGATGACGAGACAGATATGGCGAAGTTGGAGGAGTGTGTGCGCTCGGTGCAGATGGATGGGCTCCTGTGGGGAGCATCCAAGCTGGTGCCAGTTGGCTACGGCATCAAGAAGCTGCAGATCAACTGTGTGGTTGAAGACGACAAAGTCGGCACCGACATCCTGGAAGAGGAGATCACCAAGTTTGAGGACTACGTAAGTAACAGTCTCTTTGATGTAATTTTATGGTCAGTTCATTCTAATTAGAAAATGTTTTATAAAACATACTTATCAGGGTTCGTTTTTGAAATGTGTTTCATTTTACTGCAATGTTGCCAATATGGTGGAACCAAGTAGAATTTCAGTCGTAGTGCTCATAGTGTTAACAGCAACATTTTTCCAGGGTCCTTGTCAGTTTGGTCACATGTGCATTTAAATACCAGGTTATACAGTTATCAGAGGACATGTATACATACACACCAGTAACCAAGATTTCTCACCAGACCTCTATTGTGGAAGCATATCTTCAATATTTTAACTGGATTACTGATAGAAGATGCTGCTTCCTGACTTGTTCACTGGTGGAATAGACATATTTTTGTTTTCTACAGTCTTTGTATTAATTACAGTTCAGCTGTGGAGAGTATTATTTACTTAAGAGCACATGGCTACATCATCTCTGTCTAGCTGCTCTGATTCATTCTGTTTTGCTCTTGTCGGTGCACGTCTGTGCACTTATATTAGGAACAGATTAGAAAGCTGCGTACCTGCGTATGTGGCCATGAAATTGAAGTTGTTTCTGAGAAATCGGATTTTTACAATCCGCTAGCCTAATAACAGAAACCAGGTTTCTTGTTTTCATTACATGTAAGAGATTAGCTTCCTGAACAAAGCCAACCTTGCTGTAAGTGTATGTAAACACACTGAATTATAGCACTGTGTAGTGATGCTGGCAAACTCAACTTTGATAGAATAAAACCAAAATTAGATATGTGATAACAAAAATGTGTTATGGTTGAAAAACTCGCAGTTTATACATAAGGCTACAGCCAATAAAATCCACCTCTAAAGGTCACCAATTAACACTTGATATCTTAATTACAATGTAGTCATTTTACAGGAGGTTATGTGAAACTGCTACCAGCCAAGAAATATTCTCACATTACCCCCTGTTAAACAGCAAATTGTCATTATTACACTCATTCAAGCACAATTATATAACATGTTAATTAGTGAGATGTAGAAGTGCTGCCAGATGGATTATGTTACTGTTGAACAGAGCCTAACTGGCTCGTTCTCATTTCTGTCTTTTGTGTTTAACCAGCTGTAGATTTCCTTTTAAAAGATATTTCTTAATCAGAAAATGAATTGTATTTCCAAAATTGTTTTAACTTTTTACCTAAATACATAGAGAAAAAACGTTCTGTGAAGTTGTAACCGATATTAAATGCTTTATTGATTTTAAGTAGCTTAGGTGTTACCAAACACATTTTTATCTATTGGATGTCTAAATAAATTCATATTTCAACTTTTGTGTCTTTCTCTCTAGGTCCAGAGTGTAGATGTCGCTGCCTTCAATAAGATTTAAGCTTCACCAGCTTTTCACCTTCTTCACCAAAGTGCTGCTGCTGCTGCTGCTCCTGGCTGCACGGTTATTAAAAAGCTAAGCTTTGAGCACAAACATCTGTCTGAGTTTCATTATTCTAAGTGAAATATATAATATTTTTGAACCACAACTTTACAAAGTTAATTTAACTATAATCTTCCCACAGTCTGAACTGAACTGAACTACTCTGTTTACAGTTTAAAGAACGCACAGCTTCAGAGTTGAACCTAGTCCCACCCAAAATCCTGGGTACACAGGCTGGCTGAATGTGGTCTTGACTTTATGAAGCAAATCTAAGGTGTCAGAAATGTTATAGAAAGACAGAGTCCCCGCCCTGTAATCTAGATACACTCCTATCCTGCTGCAGCAAGATGCATCGATTGTCACGCTCTCCTTATTGTGCTGAAACAGACAGACTGAATGAGAGCAGTCCAGGCTCCAGGATTTGGAGTTGTGTCCCATCTTGCAGTCACTCCCGCCTCCACTCCTGCTCATGTTTTTGTAGCAGACACCAATGGAAACCCCTCCATTTCCAGTCCACTCTACCTCCCAGTAGCAGCGCCCAGCCATCCCAGCTTTGCACAGCACCTGGGCCCAGCTGGTGAAGCGATTGGCGTGGTCCGGGTAGGGCTGTGGATCTGAGCGAGTAGTCACCATTCTCCGATCATCAGAGAAGCATAAATAAGGGTTGGCTGTGTTCATGTCCAGGGTTAGATTGTTGTAGTCTACATACGAACAGAGGACAGGCACAACTGGTTACTTGTCTCAAAGAAATACACTGTACTTTGATTTTTGTTTATTATATTGTTGAGTGGTGTGAATCAGTTAAATCAAGCACTTTGTCTGAAATAACTAAACTGTTATGTTGTTATGAACTTGAATCCCGTTATCTCTCATTGTTTGTATCAAAAATATAATTTTTCCAAGACTTTAGCTTTAAAACCCTATGAAGACTCATTAGCCTGAAGTGTTAAATACTAATTAGTATATGATGAGCAAGAATAATTATATAAATATCAACACTTTATTACGCATTTTATACTAAAAGGAGACAAAATGTGCGAATTGGCGAAAAACACTTTTCCTATGATTTGGGGGGCTGTTAGTCAGTGTGCAACACATAACCAGTATTTATTCTTTGTGTTGACTGTAAATACACTGCCACGTTACTAGTGTGAACAAACTAAAAACCTGCTGAGAACCTGTGTAGTGTAAATGTGGGACAGTGTTGACCTTAGTTCATGAAGAAATGGCACTTACATTGTAGAAAATCCGCTCTCGCCTTCGGTTCGGCGTTGTAAGGTAAGTCAGCTTCTTTTGCTGTCAGAGATCAGAGTTGTCAACATTAAAGTGATAACAGAATTACTGTTAAGACCTGAAGCACAAAAACTTTACCTTTAGTCTTATCAGAGGTACTTTTGTTGCTGGTTTCCTTTAGTGAAAGTGCTAGAAGTGGAAAAAAAAAACATGTTTTAGTTTTCAGTTTTACCTGAAAATAATTTCTGAAAGGCTTCTGTAAGATACATACCCTTGTTAGAGATTCTGCTGAATTCTTTTTCAAGTGTTTCATCCAGACTGTCCTTCAGATCCACCAGGGCTCCCCTCATGGTTTTGTACATTAAATATGGAAGTGCATCAGTGCTGGGTATCTCCACAGTCTTTGTAGGGAAGTGAAGAGACTTGCTCTTCTGCAACGACATGCAACAATGTTTCAGAAAAGTCTCCTCTAATCACAACATATTACATTTTCACATCACCATAAAAAAAACATTTATTTGTATTAACCATCTCCTTAAGGATGTATGAATCTTACATATACAGATACAGTATTCAGTTGCTTATTTATGTTAAACACTGAAAAAAACCTTTACAAAGTTTAAAATGTATATTGTAATATACATCTATTAAATATATTTAATATTTATTGTGTAAAACACCTCTGGGTATAATTTTAAATCTATAAAATATGTTAATATAAAGATCATAGCCTGGGTTCTTTAAGCTCAAAAGTTAAATTAGTGTGTGTTTTTTTTCCCTCACAAATTACAAATTTATTACAACTTACAAATACATTGAAGAGTACTCCAGAGGTTAAAGTAATAGTGGTAAAAGTAGATCCTATATGTCTGCAGTAAAGAAACAAGGTCAGCACACATGGATGTCATGTTGGCCATATAAAGCAAAAAGCTAATTGAACTTGTGATTGGCATTTACATTTCATAGAGGATTATCTGTGAAAATCATTTACAGATGATTCAATAGTGAAAATAATCAGCTACAACTTGTGTCTATTTGTATTATATTAGATAAATGTATTGATTGTTGTCACATTAATGGCGTGCACATTTGTGAAGAGGTTTCGCAAAATTAAATGTAGAAATCATACAGGTGATCACACTTTTTAAGAGGCTTTGCTGTAAGTTTACACTCAGCAAACAACCCTTTTTACTTTTAAGTTTAATTCCCGAACGTTTGATCATTATGGTGCCAGAAGTAAAGGAAAGAGCCCTAAAAGTAACCAAAAACATCTTGGAAACTAAGACATCCTAGGAGTAAGAATAAAAACATCAAAATGAGGTTTGTTGTGATCTGTGTCTCTAAAATTAACTGAATTAGGTTATATTCGAAGTATTTCTAGCATAATAAAGACATAATTGGACAAGCCTGTGTCTGAATAAACTGTTGCTGCAGACCTGAAGGAAGTGGACGTGGTCCTCAGTGCGACAGAGCTTCTCCAGCTTAGCATCCGTCCTCCTGAGCTCGACTATCTCCTTCTGGATCTTCTCCAGCAGCTCCTCAGCCTGACTGACAGCTGCTCTCTCCTGGACTCGGATCACCTCCTTCACCTCACAGCTTTGTTTCTCTATGGAGCGGATCAGCTTTGAGAAAATTCTCTCACTCTCCTCCACTGCTGCCTCCGTGGAGTGCTGCGGACGAGGATGGTTTCGTCTTATTGGCCTCTGCACCCAACATATTTATTTCTCACAAAGCAGATAATTCGATGCACTCACCTTGATGTATTTGATTGCGTATCTAAGTTCCTTCTCTGCATCCTTCAGTTTCTGCACAGACTTCAAAGAGGTTTCTTGGAGTTTTTTCTGAGAGAATACAAAAGATGAATTTAACAGAGTGCGCTGACAGTCCAATATATTTTCTATGACTGACTTCTGAGGTGGAAAGTTTTGACTTGTCAATCATAATGACGTCTGACACAGTGATACTTGAGCATATATAAGATATCACTGCAAGATCAGGGCAAATGTAACACTTCCTGTATTGAATATATGAAACATTAAAGCCCTTACAACAGGCTAAAGAAGACATATCCTTCATCTTTTAGTCCACTGCAGATGTGTTTTGAAGAAAGACGAATTATGTGTCAGAACATCTAGAAGTTAAGAATTAGAATTTTTTTAATGAATTAGGAGGCACATCAACATCCAAAATATAGTTGTGTCTAAAAAGCCAACTTAAACATACACTTGACAGATTGGAAAGACATAAAAATACTGCACATGCTATCTTTGCTGTATTATTACCTATAGATAATAACTTAGTCTGTAAAATGCGACCAAATAAAATCCATTTTAGAAATATTCCCTCTTAGTGACAATACATACAATGGAAAAAAATGCACTTTGCAATTTAATAGAGGTTTTTGTGCCACACTAATATTTAACTTTAACTTCCTGGAGCATCTGTTGTTCCAGTCTTTCCAAAGCTATTTTAATCATTTAGTGACAGATATTTATTTTTTCAGACTGAAATAACAGTGATAATAACTGTGAACCTGACTCTGAAATAAGTATATTTCCTGAATGTTGAATTATTGTATCTAATATGATTAGATCATAGAAAAACCTGCAAGTCATAAATATGCAACTTCTTTTCATCTCTACTATCAATCCCGTTGTGAGCTGGGCACAAGCTCAACACTGATGTACAGATTAAGAAATGACCCAACATGTCTACTGAGCACAGGCCAACATTATGTGTGAAGTGATAATAGTTCTTGTTTCAAAGTCACAGTGCTGAGCTGAGACACAAAAATCACAGCAAATAAGTGAAAGATATCACAAGAAGTGTTCAAACCCACCTGCTGCGCTGTTCTTTCATCCAGCACTGCCACTGCGTCATGGCCTCTGTGTCTCTCCTTAACGCACAGAGAACACACACACTGCTGGTCGGTGCGACAGTACAGCCTCGCTGGTTTGTCGTGCTGTGCGCACAGCTTCTCTCTCTGCGGCTCTGAAGCCGGGATCAGTCTGTGGGACTTTCCGTGAAAGCGTTCTTCGTGGACTCTCAAGTGAGTCCCACAGTAAGACTCGGAGCACACGACACAGGATTGAATAGCTTTGCTCTTTCTCCCCGAGCAGACGCTGCATTTCACTTCTTCAGGCTTGACAGGGTCTTGATCTGCAGCTTGAAACCCGGTCCTCTGAAACTTTTCCACCACTTCACCCAGAACCGTGTTTCTGCTCAGCAGAGGTCTGGGATTAAACACCTGCCTGCACTGAGGACAGCTGTACTGGCCTTTCTGCTTGGCCCTGTTCCAGTAATCTTCAATACAGTCCAAACAGTAACTGTGTCCACACGGGATCGTCACCGGGTCTCTCAGTATCTCCAAGCACACCGGACAACAAAACTGGTCCTGTTCTACTGAAATGGTCGCTGCAGCCATTTCCGACACACTTCCAGCAGAATGTGGAAGGCACAGATGTGGGCGTAGCTCACAAGTGAGGCGATAACAGCGTGTCAGGTTACAGCTGCTGCACCCAGAGGACTCCAATCACAGCCAGCAGACAGGGAAATAGGCTGTGCCACATGAAACAAACAAGCCTCTGTTGAACCATGTCTTTCAAAGTAAAGTCACACCCACAGATGCACTGGTCTGTGGGTGTTAGTTTATTCAAAAGCCCTGTTAGTAGTTTGAGTGAGCACTCAACCTGTTGCCCCACCTCTGCCCCAGACGCTTAATGTTCATATTTGTTCACAGTACAGACATAGACAGACCCCATTCAAATGAACACCTTATTTTTTTAATGTCAGTTTGTCACAAATCACAATACGGTATTACGCTTATCTGTAAAGCAAAATGAGTATTAACCGTTTTGGTTTTAAAAAAAATGAAAAATATTTTAAAAAGCATAGCTTCATAAAAACTAAAACGTCACTAAACATCAAGGGAGTTCCCCTGTGAATACTGAAATTAACTGCAGTGAGTTTAGTCCTGCTAAAGTGAATGCACAGTGTGGTCTTTCCTCATCTTTTCCCTACGGCACGAAAAGTGTTGATTGCTGGTGAGAGCCAAAGAAATAAATTAATTTAACAAGGTTAATTATTAAATGCACAGTTAGTACACACTGGAGAGTGAAAAAGATGAGGAGTGTGCTCGTGTGGATTGACATTCAGGGCACGCAGGTGCATGTGAAACGTTGATCTCGATGACCACAACATGTCTATTTCCTCCTGGGGTGAGCGCGTCGCTGCGGGTGCCTCTGCCTGGATCCTGTGGAGAGTTTGGCGCCTGAGCAGACGGAAGAGAAATTATCAGTCTACGGCACCATGACGCAACAGAAACATTAGGATTATGATAACATGATAGGGGAGAGCTCACAAACGTATCTCTACTCATCGCCTGCACTGGATAGTAACAACAGATTCTATACGAAACCACTGTTCCAGTACTTGTTATGTTACAAGTTGCCATTTTAATTTCAGTGAATTTCAAGTGTTACTACAAAAACACAAACAAGGTAGACTTTGAGAATAAAAGGTTAAACCTAAATGATTTACTATAAGTACTGTGGAATGTGCAGTTTTTAGGTACTTTCTTTATACTACTACTACTACTACTACCATTACATTTCAGAAGTTACAGTTACTAGCTACTTTGCAGATAAGAAACAGACTCTTAAAATCTTATGACTTGTTATAGATTCGACTAACCAGCAACATATAAAGCAGTTAAAATAATTTCCACCTCACAGCAGAGTAAAGTATGTTATATGTCCTCTTATACTCCCCACCCTTGATGTCAGGTTCAGAACCCAGAGACTGCTGTTGATGCTTAAAGTATAGTTACTGCTAATACATTTGCTGTTTAAGTGAAACAGGAAATATGTTGTGTAATATGCTGATGGAAACTAGATCCAATACACTGTTAAATGTTGATATACATGTATCATTTGATATTGGATCTATTTACCAAATGGTGAGAAGGAAAACGTGGGCACAGCAGGTCCTGGAGTGAGAAATGGGTTGAGAGGGCTCACGGGACTTTGGTCTAGGCCACATGGAGGCATCGCTGCGAGTACAAAGACAACAGACACTGCTGTTACTGTACAGTCTCAGCTGTACTGTCCGAATCCGCAGCACTGTCCTGCTTCCAATAGTGCACATTCAGCAAACTCCAATAAACTGGTGCTGCATGATAATGGTATTAGGAAGTAAAGCACGATAAAAAAAAAAAAAAAACTAGGTTTACTGCAGGATGCAGCCAGTTAAACTTAATGGCAACTTCAGTCATTTTCCACTTGCTTTTAATTTCTGGAGAACATGTAGATGAACTGTATTAAACGTCTGTGTCTTCCTGCTACTGGCTGAACAACTGCATACACATAAGTGCATGAATGTATTTATGTTTGTGCTTTCCAGCACTTTACAACAGTAACTCCTAATAATATTAATTAACACATAAAGTCACATACAAAACATCCAAGATTTTTAACCAAAATCCCATCTGACTGCTGCTTTGCTCTATTTCATATACATTTATCTGGAACTGAGGGAAACTGTCAGAGACATTTTAAATACTAAGGATATTTTATAAACTAAGTAATTCATCAATGCCTATAAATCCTTATTGCAAATAATTAGTTACAGCCTTATAGTCAACCCACTCTTCAAATACCCAACACACAGCACATGACAAACATGAACGGGTTTGCAGACTCACCTATTGTTGCTTCCATTTGTGCAGCTGAGCCAGTATCAGCAGGCTGTGTGGTGTTAAGTTGGACATTGGGATTTGGACCACCTACAATTACCACATCTCTGACTACGAAAGAGAAACAGAACGAAATACATAAACAAAACACTTGCATCAGATTAAAACACAATACTGATATAACTCTTCGTATCTACCTCTCTCGTAGATGCTGACAAACCCTCCCTGGCAGACCTCCTGCAACAGTACTTTAAAATCGGACACAGCTGTCGTCACTGGGCCAAAGGTGAGATTAGGATCAACGATGACTGATGGCAACGCTGACATCACAGGTGAAACACTGACAAACTGAGAACTCTGGAGTCATAAACACAGAGACCAAGATGAACAATGTTTGACACGTGTTTTAAAGTTAGTCTGATACAGTCCTGAGGATCTTAAATGACTATAACCTGAAGGAAATGGATGTGGTCCTCAGTGTGAGAAAGTCTGTCCAGCTCAGCCTCATTCTTCTTCAGCTCAGTGATCTCCTTCTGGATTCTGTCCAGCAGCTGCTCAGCCTGACCGACGGCTGCCTTCTCTTGGGCCTTGATCAGCTCTCTCACCTCAAAACGCTTCAGCTCGATCGACCGAATCAGTTCGGTGAAGAGGGCGTCGCTTTCCTCAGCTGCCGCTCGAGCGGAGCGCTAGAGACACGGAGCAGTGAGCAGGAAAGAAAGAACAGTGAAGAGATTCTTATAAAGTAAACTGTCACAAGAGACCACTGCTCCAAGAGAATCTATCACTTAATCTTTGCAGTTTTAAGGGTGATAAAAAGGTAAAATATTAAATGTTTACAGAACTCTGACAGTTATATGAACCGTGTATTAGCACTTACAGTGAGAGAGAAAATGGCTTGTGTCAGCTCCTGAGCCTCTTTTTCCCTTTGCTGAATTCTCAGCTGAGAGCTCTGCTTCATGTCACCGAACTGCCGCTGAGGAAACATGTTGAGAACTTTTCAAAATAAAGTCACTTTCACTTCAGGGAAATTAAAATATAGTATTAACCTATTCTCAGTTATTACACCATATAAAGTCTTAAAACTGTTCAAACCCTCATGTTAGGTTTGCAAACCTGCTGTATATTCTGAAACAGAATGATTTTGCTGATTTTTCTCTCCATCCAGACCACATTAGGCCTACACAGAACCACATTAACAGAGACTCTAAAGTGTGTTATTAAACAAAATCACAACTTTTTACAGTTTTTCTACATCCACGCAACACTAAACCACATTTTTACATATTGCACATGTAAGTGTGAACTGTGTGATGCTGTGAATGTTTATTTCTGTGCACACGCACTCGCATTGAGCTAAATGACACTACCCGTTTGAATACAGGGTAAATAAAATGACGTTTGTGAATTGTTGTAAAGAATCGTTTCACTGTTTTAACATCAAATGACTCACCCGCTTAAAGTGAAGTGTAAAGTAGCTTTTAAGAGCAGTAACTGATAACATGATTGATCACATGTCTCCTCAAAGAAGGAATCAATTGTATATATAGACTTTAGATCTGCTTTACTGTCTATTCACTGCACTAAAATTAGTAAATTTTTTTAAGAACATCAGTTTTCCATAGAAAAAGTATAACTATATTTATTGTATTTGAATAGTTGGGTGAATTCTTAAATTCTGCAGGAATGAAGACTAATCAAACATTTTTATAAGAAGTAAATAACAGCAACATAACAGTGAAACAACCACAGGGAAGTGACTGAAATGGAAACTAAATTCTACTTTAATTAAGAGAAATTAATGCCGTATGCTTTTATTTGATCGCATCCCTGAAAAATGCCAAAAGAAAATAATTGTGTACCGCAGACATCTAGGAACCTGGAGAACTCTTACCTTTACATGTTTGATTCATAAACATTTGATGAATAGTTTTTATTCTTAACTTTGTAAGTTTGAGGACTTTGACTTCTTCTCTGTAAGTCAAAAGAGTAACATGAAGTAAGAAAACTCGTTACCCTAACCCACACTGTGTCTATTTAAATAACATTTCATCTTAAACATATTACAGTCTGCTATCAGTCAGATGGTTGGATTTACCTGTCTCTGTTGTATCTCTGCCTCAACCAGCACCGTGTCGTGTCCTTTGTGCTCATCTGCCAGACACAGGTAACAGATGCACTTCTTGTCCGTGCGGCAGTAAACCTCAAGCAGCTTGTCGTGTCGGGGACAAATCGTCTCATGGAGGTTTTTGGAAACCGACACCAACTTGTGTTTCTTGAACGCGGCAGACTCGTAGTGAGGCTGGACGTGCAGGTCGCAGTATGAGGCCAGACACACCAGACAGGACTTGACAGCTTTGTTTTTCCTCCCGGTGCAGACGTCGCACTCCACATCGTCGACCTCCGCAAAGCTCGGACTTATCTGAGGCGTCGCGGTATCTTGGAGTCCAGTCTTTTTGAATCTCTCCACCACGTCGGTCAACATGGTGTTTCTGGCGAGCACCGGCCTCGGGTTGAAAGTCTGCCTACACTGCGGGCAGACGAAGACCCCCAGGTAGTCGTCCTGGTCCCAGTAGTTCTCGATACAGTCGGAGCAGTAGCTGTGTCCGCAGGGGATGGTGACAGGGTCCTTCAGCACGTCCAGACATATCGAGCAGTTGAACTGGTCTTTATCCAGGACCAATCCGGCCTGAGCCATCGTCCAAACGCTGAAGATTGAGGTAGAAAATGAGCGATAACACAGAAACCTGACAGGCAGCAGCTGCTTTGTTTACAGGAAGTGGTACGGAGGGGGCGTTACCGGAAACGGAAACAGGGTGTTTTAATTTCTAAATACCTGAATTTCAAAATAATGACACTCAAGCGTAATTAGATATTTATTCGACATAATGAACAAATCAAGAAAGATGGAACCTAGTTCTATATTTTATTATATATTAGTTTGTCTTTGTGTTTTACCAACTAAATGTATTTAAGTATTAAAAGTACTTTGTATTTGCCTAAAAGCCAGCCATTAATTGTAACTGAATTGTAATAAAAAAACAAAAACAAAACACATAATTATTTCTCGTCAGTGTGTAAGCAGGATTCATCCAAAGAAATCCAACAAAGTATTAATCATGACCTGATTATTTGTTAAATTATTTTTCCCAAGTAAAAATGTTAAACATTTGCTAGTTTTCATTTCCTAATGGTCAGGATTAAAAAAAAAAACAAGCTGTTAAAATATATAATCTTGCCTAAATAACTGTTGCAACTATTTCCATTATTATATTTCTATTAACTTCTAAAACTACTTCATTAAATGACATCTGTAGTTTATCTTCACTAAATAGCCAGCACTTGTAAAGTTAGGTTTTATTGTCAGGGTCACAAGCAAGCACTGAATAATATTTAACAATGTGTTGTAATACATAAACACATCATATATGCAGTTTTGTTTTGTTTTTTGTTACATAGATTGCAGTAGGTATTTAAAGTTAACCAAACATGAGATACTTGAAAGTATATTAAAACTAATCGATTGATGAACTAATTGTTGCAGCTCTATTTTCAATACAGCACGCTAAAGCACATAAATAGCTTATGTTCAATAACAAGAAGGCAACATTCAGACATAATTTCCATCCATTTTTAATTTAAAATGCCATTAAATAGTTAAACAATAAATAATGTTTGGTACAACACATTAAACCATTCCAAAAAATCATATGTGGAAAATAAAAGGACAAAAACCATAAAGAAAGTAAAATGATTTTGTAGTCAGTGCATTAACAACATAAATAACAGGTTAGACATACATCTTTCTTCTCATACACAATAATACATTACCTTGGTCACAAACTAAAGTTTTGATGCATTAAAGCGAAGGATCCAGATTTCAAATGCTGCCTCAAAAAAAAGCAAACGTCATCCAAACATTCAGTGTTTGTGCGGTTCATGTTTTGGAATTACCTGCAACTTCGTAGCCAGCGACAGGTTTTGCTTATCAAATTTGGATTTAAGCACTTTCACCTAAAACAAGCAATTCCAATCAAGAAACCTATCCTTTAAATGCACAGATTTTAAAGCTGGTATCAGAATAATAATGTACTGATAACAATCCCTCAAAAACAAATATTCCCTTTCAGATTTTAGGAATACAGTTTGTTTACTTGGGGTTATCTTGTGCAAAATGTTGATGGGAAGTTTAAAATTAATTATTATTACATGTTCATGATATACAGTATTTCATAATAATTACTGTACATTTTTTTCATAAAGTTATAATTCTCTGAAATTGCAATTCTAAACTATGACTAATCAAGAAAAACAGGCACAAAAATATTGTGTTGGTTTTAAAACATGCATTCATGTCAGTGGAGGATTAACGTTTGCTCTACATGCTTATCCGAAGTTGGAGGGTTTTGCTAAATGAGAATGAAGATGTCAAAAGCTAAATAAGCTACACATTTGTTTCGCTTTCTTCTTGGAGAACAACTTTCCTTATGATCCCAATGCCTAAGCGCATTTTAAAACACGGAATACCTTACAATTCAAGTTTTCATGTTCAGTGGTAGTAGTTTCAGTACTTCAGTTCACGTCATACAAAAATACAGCAGGTAGGAATGATCCAGAATAGATAAATTGAATATTGTAAATAAACTAAAACTATGGAGGTGTAACTGTTTTTGTTCATGTACAGTATGTATGGATGTTTATTTGCGTGCAGTGATAATGATATGTGTCTGCACTCATGATACATGGTGTCATGGTGTGGCTTCACTTGTTCTTCTGCTCCAGTCCACTCTCTGCTCTCAGGGCTTGGCTGCTGGCTGAAATGAAGCTCATCCAGTGTTTGAGGTCTTCAGAAAATTCAGGACACTCAATCTGTGCACATAAACAAAAAGTTAGCAAAGTGCTGATTTCTCAAATGATTAACTGACAATTTTATGGCATCAAATGTGGTTCATTGCTGTGATATCTTATTTTTATCATAAATTACAGAGATCAATAACAGTCGCACCAATTAATCATTCTACATCCTGCTATTCCTCACCTTCCTTTTGCAGACAAATTCAATGATCCTCTCTGGGCTGCTGTGCACTACATTCTGTCTGCAGAGCATAACTGCAGATACAAAGCCATCTTTCTTGGACACAAAGCGTTGCTCCAAATAAAATGCCTTCTCATCCCATCCCACTATTTTGGTCCTAATTTCAAAAGCTTCACGGAAGGCTAAAGAGCGTCGGTAACGGATGGTGGACGCCCCTACAACCATTTTGGCCCCTAGTTTGTGTGAGGCCAAGAACAGCCCGTTACGCATGTAATGGTGGAAACGGGCAAAGTCACACTCTCTCAGGTATCGAGAGTTGTTCATGTGGCCCATGTAGTCCAAATCGTGGGGAAGGACCATGCCATCAATACTTTGTTCAGCTAGAATGTCCCATATTCTGGGTTGGAACCAAGCCTGGACAAACACCTGGGCCCCCCGTAGGAAGTACCATACATCCAGACTGCAGAAGAGCAGGAGGAGGGCTCCCAACATCAGCAGCATCATCTCTCTGGAACAACAGAACATAAATTACAAATTAAAACTATTAAAACAAATGAAAACATTAAAACAACTATGAAGTGTATTGTAGTTTGCAGTTTACATCCACAGCAGTGACTTAAACTGCCAAGTTAATGTGATTTACACATTTTTTCATCTACACATTTAATTATAGATCAATTTCTTCAACATCTACATGATTAAAATTGTGGGAAAAAAACTAAATATCTAAGGATAGTTATGCACATGACAAAGATTTATATATATATATTAAATTTCGGGCTGTGTTGCTTTTATATCATGCCTTAATTGAAACAGTGAGCTTCTACATCTGTTCCCATGAACAATGGGAATTATTCTACAGTGGATCAAGACATGCAGACTACAAACAGTGCAGCCACATCTTTTATAGTCATTCAGTGCCTCATTGTGTTTTAGGGAAATTATTACAAAGCAGAATATTTTGTGATCACTTGCCATATTTTTATGTTAATTACATGCCCCCACTGCATGTTTGTTTATCTGTAGTTATTTTGAAAGTTTTTGAAATTATTTTATGCCACTGCATATGCTCTATGCCATTTTGCACGTGTCTGTGGTCAGTTTATGTCACTACAAACATTTGGTAGGCCTCTTCAGTGCCTGTCCATAGTATTAATACCGTTTCTGTCTTATATCACTTTGTACTGCCTTGTTGTTCAACGACCCTGTGCAAATAAACTTTGTCTTGGCTTAAAAACTGTTAATTTCGACAACTCCCAGTACTAGCTGAATGTCCTCTTTTCTTTATCAACGACACTTTAAATGTCCAGAGAAACAAGAGGTCATGGCTTTTTTAATCACTGGCATTATATTATGACTAAATACAGAGTATGGATATTACTATAATCACCCATTTCAACCTTGAGAGGACTACGAAGCTAACGCTGCTCCATTGAAATGCACCTGCTGTGACAGCGAAATCTGTTAGCTTAGCCGCTAGCTGGCCTTGACAGAACATACACAAACATCCTTGGGCGTAAATTTGCCAATGTCATAATTAAAGTAAGAACCATATAGGCAACAGAAGCATATTTTTATGACTGTGAATCTTACCGTACGTGCTGAACAGAACGCTAACATGGGATGCGATGCAACAAGAAACCGGCAGAATTAATGACCACGATTTCCGGGTATGTGACGACAGGTAGTTCCATTGGTTGCCTTGTCGCCATGGTTACATTGGTACTTTTCAATGATTGACGTCATGCTTTCCCCTCAGAGGTTGACAGTATAGAGATACTTATTATTTCTGAGTATTTTCCTTTCGTGACACTTGATAAAGATACACCACTACAATTCAGAGGCAAATACACTGTACATTTTACTCCACTACATTTAAGTAACTAATTTATTTTATCTTTCCACGTGCTTAGAAAAAATATTTTATCTTGTTATACATTAAATAACATAACAGTTATTAGATATGAGTTAAGTAGATATTTTAAAAAAATCTGTGGACAAAACAAGCACTGCTAAGGTGTTATTACAGCATTTCTCATAAGACGACAAGCAATAATCAACTGATATATTTATTATAGCAATTACTTACACTTCGATATAAAAGAAAACCCTTAATTTACCTTTAATAACTTAACACAGACAATTAGTTCTGTCTCAGTAAAATATAATAGTCAATTACTACTATATTTTTATAGATTAATGTGTCAGTAATCATAGTGTTATGAATATGTAAAAGTACATTTTACCAGTTATACTCACATACTTGTATACTACATTTTCAATGAAGAACTACCTGAAATGGAGTATTTCTACACAGTTGTATTATTCCTTCTACCCAGCTAATGCATTTGAATAATTCCCTCACCACTCACGTTTGACGTTATCACATCTGTCAGCACATTCCCTACAAATACATGATTTAATTTGTGTCCTGTAAAACACTGTTTATAACAATGTGCTCTTGATAGTATATATCGAGTTGGCAGGTTGTTAGGTACACCTAGCTCAAACTAATGCAGACTAATACAACAATAGTGCATTAAATATGTTTGTGATGGTGATGTTAATCTGATAATAATGTTCGGTTTCTGCTGTGTTATGCTGTTTTGGAAAGGATTGATTCAACTCAGAATATGTAGTTTGCAGGTGATATTTGTTATAGTCATGGTATATGATAAATGGTCTCACTTATATTACACTTCTCTGCGTTATTGCCTCACACATGCTGCTGGCCTGATCCACCGGGGGCAGCTTGGGGTTCAGTGTCTGCAACCTTTCCCATGATTGGTGAAAGACTACTTTACCTTCAGGCCCACAGCTGACCTAAAATATATTTGTCCACCCCACTAATGAAGATAAATAGCAGAAACGTCTGTCTAGTGCAGCACAATATAGCTCCTACTGTGACACACCAAAATGTCTATTGTGAAGGTCTATTGCTCCCAGTAATGGAAAAAATTACTAAACAAAGGCCAACTCCAGCAATAATCTCTTATTTCAAGTGTAATTTCTTTTATTGCCACCGCGGTAGAAGAATGTATAAACATTTTATTACTTTCTTACTGGCGTGTATGTAAAAATATTCAACCCTGACTGCAGACTCTGAAAATGTTCTCACAGTGTTCGCTGTATGTCAACTTTGGGATGTAAGTATAGCTCGTTTGCAGGCACAAGTATATTTTAGTCAAACATCTGTAAACCGAAAACAAAGTTGAATCTTGCTGGCTTCATTTCTGTCCATATAATGTCTCATTTATTCTTTTCTTCTAGTCCACTCTCAGCTCTCAGGGCCTGGCTGCTGGCAGAGATGAATTCGACCCAGTGCTGAAGGTCCTGTGGAAACTCAGGGCACTCCACCTGCAATGAGAAAAGCATAAGCTCAATGTTTGACAATTATTAAACTATTTATCGCCAGTGTACAATTTGCACATATGTATAAACATCCTTCCATTACCTTTCGCTTGCACAGGTGCTGCATGATCTTGTCTGGGCTGCTACGTATGACACTCTGCTTGCAGTACATGACGGCACAAACCAACCCGTCTTTTGCTGACACAAATCTCTGTTCCAGGTAAAAGGCTTTGTCATCCCAGGTCACAATCCGACTCCGCAGCTCGTAGCCCTCACCTATACACAGAGCCCTGCGGTAACGGATAGTGGTTGCGCCCACTACCATTGAACCTCTGAGGGCTCTCAGAGCCATGAACACACCATTACGGATGTAGAGAGAGAAGCGGGCAAAGTCACACTCCCTAAGGTAACGAGCGTTGTTCATATGGCACATGTCGATGTCGTGGGGAGTGACTCGTCCTGTTAGGATCTGCTCTGCTGTGATGTCCCTGACTGCAGGCTGGAACCAGGCCCGTAGGATCACAAACCCTACCCGGAGAAAGTACCACACATCCAGACTGCAAAAGAGAGCCAGCAAGGCAGCGAGCACCCACAGCAGCCACCACATCTCTGTGAGGAAAGAACACATGCAAGCAGAGGGATCAGTATGGTGGGTAGATGGGATGTAAGGTTGGGGTATATGTGTGATAGCTGTAGTGGCTGGTGAGGTTCAGTTGCTTAAGAATTTTTTTAAAAATATATATTTTACAAGAATCAAGTCAGAAATGTATGATTTACCTTTACTAATTTCTGATGTGAGGTGAAGGTTTCTCTTTGAAACAAACTTTTGTTCCTCTCAGTAGTGTAAAACTCGTTTTGAGAAACGTGGTGTAAACAGGTTTTGCTGGACAGGCAGGTGTCGCCTAAACCTCTCTCATCATAACGCCAAGTCTGCAGTGAACAGGATTAGTTTAGAGAAAATTAAAAGATCGCAGCACTGTAAAATGTACACTAAAATGTATTTACACACACTGTGACTGCTGTTGACACTGTTAATATTCGTAGTGTTTGCTGTTACCAAGGCCATGATACGTCAGAGATCATTACTGGCTAAATAAAGTTGCAGTTTATTGTGTTGACATGTAACAGACAAAAAGTAATTGCACGTAGTCTGGTCAGTGCTACAGGCTGAAAGTAAGTTATTCCAATGTCAGAAATGTCATAAGTTGAAAGTAATTATAGCTTCGACATTAACCCTGGTAGGTCTGAAGTAAAACTACCTGTTGACATAGACGCAAGTTAAACGTCAACATAGTAAAAGAAGAAAAAATATTTTAACTCCTTCATGAAAATTCATTACCACTAACCTGATGTGTGATTCCTCCTGTGTTAAATCAGATTTACTGAGTCAACAACTCAGTACATACGTCCCATTCAACCCGAGTGAAGTACAATGCCGAACTAAGTAATTTAAAATCATCCGGCTGCAGCTTTCAAAACAAAAGCAAAATAATGCAAACGTTGTCAAAGTTCAATAAAGAATAAAGCCTACAAACTTGACATACTATAATTAATACTTTAGAAATGTATGTTTTTGTTAAACGCGCAATTTCCCAACGTGTAAGGCCGAAAACACGCCATCATATTTTGTCTCAGATTTATATTTGAAGGTAACAGTATTTCACTTCCTGTCATCCAAACGTGACGCACAGCAGAATGGGGGACGATGATTGGTTGTTCAGTCCAGAGCCTTACAGATGGATCTGTCTAAATCCACTGTGCTGCACTCATCCATTGTAAAACGGCAGCATCTTATTTAGTTAACATTTAAGTCCTTATACTGATATTGCAACTAAGATTCTCTAACATTCTCAATATATACAGTGCGTATATACATTTTCATAAAGTCATGGATAATTTAGCCCTGAGTAACTTTTATACAGGCAAAATAAACAACCTGTGTAATTTAACCTTAGCATAAAGTTATTATAATTCTAATAAAACGTCCAATGTTATAGCATCTCATCTCAATAACTCAAACATCAGCCTATAGCATCTGAGCTGCATAACCCCACTAACTGGGCTCTTGTTGAGCCAATATATTGTTTTAGTATGGGTATAAGCTAATGAAATAAGTAAGTATATGCAAGTTTACTCAGTAATATGTACCTTGTAAGTCTTGTATCAATTTGCATATTAAAAGTTTTTAAACCTTGTAGGATGTAGTCAAATAATACACATTCACTTACTACTGAACTTTCATGTGACATAAGCGTGAATGAATGTCTATGCTCATTTTTATTCTTCTGCCATCATTAGTAACACAAACACAATGAACTTCAACTTTTATTCAATTACCAAAAAAATAGTATTGATGCTGTACAGAGAACATGGTGCCAATTTTAAAAAGCAATATTGACTAATACAAAACTAATTTAAAAGGAAGAAGCAACTCTGCATAAAACAGACAAAAGAGAAATCTAATTATCCATCAATGTGTTATGCATATCCAAGCATAAGAAAATTGTTACCAATAACTACAAATTCACTTTTATATTTAAAAAGATTTTGAATATAGTGTTTAAGGTTTCAGAACAGTAGTTTATAAAATGATGTGCTAAGTGAATACAAACTATAGAACAGTTAAGTATGAAAGATAAACATCTTATAACCAGGCGTATAATGTACTGACTTTTGCAACATTGAATTTATATGAAAAAAAACATGGTTTCCTATTTTTTCTCAATATAAAGAGTCCCCCCCCAGAATCACTGAATTTGACGAGACCTATAATCCGTCACTATTTTCTTCATGTTCCAATCTGGTATTATGTCACTTAATTTGAGCTTGTGTCCTGGGCCAGCCAGCGGCTCGTACTGGTGCCTGTAAGAAAATCAATGGTGAGAATACTATAACAGACAATGTAGTGGTTTCAGGCGACTGCAAACAGTAACATGAAACTGCCGCTAACGTATATAAATATATATATTAACGTATATATATATCACCCCAAGCAAAAATGTTTTCCTTAATTAAACATGAAAAATGTGTCTTCTTGCTTCGTATGGACTTTGACATGTGTACAAAAAGCAATTAAATGGGCTTCTGTTGTTTATAAAGACACTTATGAGTTAGTTTAGCAACCACTGCCATAGCTGTAACTTTTAATGACGTCAGAAAAGTAACTCACTGTTTGAGATGTTCTTCAATGGCCTTGCGTTCATACACAGTGCCATATACTGTTTTCACAGGATCAACAAAAATCTTCCTTGTGAGCGGACAGATCAGATGTTTGGGTATAAACTGTGGCACAGAATCCACCAGTTTCTGTAAGTAATACAAACACAAAATCAAACAAATGAAAGTATGGTAGTAATATAAAGACTGCATCACTCCAGTTATGCAGAGCTATACAGAAAGTATAATCCACCAAAACTCTGTAAATAAGCCAGCACCATTCACCTTCTCCATGTCATCCAGGGACTTTCCTGCTGTTTCCTCTGTGTGTTTCTTGGCTTCTCGGTCGTAGGTCTCACGGCTGGTCAGGAACTCCTCGGCCAAAATGCTTTGCACAGGCGTTCAAAATACAAGTCAAAGTTAAAGATGCCATTACACTGTTAAAAACATGAATGTTTTTTGGTTAGGAACTGGGTCACAGTCTGGAAAAAAGTCAGTCTAATAGGCGGTATTATTTTGAAGAGCTATTTGAAACATCTGGTGTTGTAATGTAGAGCTGTAATGTTAAAACAACAAAAAAGTGAGTCGCTAGTCAGAGATTACTTTAGCTAAATGCTCCCTGATTTGAGTCACTGAAAAAAAACCTATGCTGTACCAAGTCATTAAAAGATACAGTTTTTTATGATAAGAAAAAATATGTGATTTTTACTGTGTATTTTTGTCTGATAACATTTTCAAACTGAACTTTTCAGTTCTGGCTCTGGAAATCTGATCTCAATACATTTTAAAATATTATTACTGGAGCAGACTTGCACTACCACATTATGTAGGAATGCATAAATATATCTCACCTGTCCAGTGGATCATCAGGCTCAGGAATGATGAGCAGTCCATACACAGCATCAAAAATGTCTCTCATGGTGATGTGTGCATTGTAGCAGCGGTCAAATATGTTGTGACAGACACGGCCCACAGTGTTCACATTGCAGTGGTATATCTGTTATCCTGTTAGGAAAATCTGGCTACACAAAACATCTACAATGTCTACAATCCGTACAATTAGCATCAGACAACATTATGGAATTAGCACCAAGTCATTTTTAAAGTAATTGTTGAAATATGAAATCCTGCATAGACCAATACTACACGATACTGTATAGTAACATTTCAGTGGTTTATATTTTGCAGGATACTTGTGTAACAAAGCGAACAAGTGGAGGTTTCACTGGGTATTCAGGACCAAACTGGCAGTACAGCTCGAACACACCGTTCTCATACGGTGTGTCTGGAGGGCCTTGCATGAGAATCCTCCAAAACCCTGAAATGGTTAAAAAAAATACTAAGTAAACATGTTTATTATGAAATGATTAAACTTTATATTTAAATCATAGGGATATCTTGACTCAGCTGAATGTCTTATACTGTACTTCACATACTTCACAGTTCCTCCAGGACTTTACAATTACAAAGTTAGTTAAAGAAAATTCAACCAATCCCAATGAAATCACAGCTGGTCACACACAGAACAATACATGTACTGATAATACTGATAATTAACAGATACAGTTCAATAATAAGTGTTCACTAGAAAAGTTCCTGGGGAAACTTTGAAGGTGCCTGCCACCTTGCGCCCGTGAACCTTAAACCCATCACACCAATGAGAAAGC
>JAUYWH010000009.1:14151952-14163144 GCA_034779795.1 Ctenopoma multispine | reverse complement strand
TGCCCAAAAAGACGCCAGCCGGCGACAAACCCATGCTCCCCCACGCGATTTCTCCAGAAATTGCAAAGTCTAGTTTTCATCTGACCTCTGTCTAATAGCAGTTATGTTTTATTATACTAATGCCTTTGGCCTCATCTAGTAACCTGCCAAGTGCAGGCTGTGTGTGTGTGTGTGTGTGTGTGTGTGTGTGTGTGTGTGTTTCTGATACTTTCCCCTCCAGGTTTGCTTGAAGCATCCTCGGTGAAAGTAAAGAATCCTGCAGGTTTTCATTCTTTTAAATTTAAATCCAATTAGGAGGTGTGTGTAACTGAAGCAGGGGATCCAGCTAGCACTTTCTCTGCTCAAGCCTATGACTTCTTCTGCTGTTCTCGACTTAAAGTAACATTAACCCAAAGTGGTACCCTGCTTCTGCAACATATTTAAGCACATTGAAGGAGTGAGTTGAAGATGGGTTGAGATATTTAATCACACCATTCAGCTGTTATATTAGTCTCCTCCCTAACATGTCTGTGTTTCCCCTACAGTGCTTTCGTAGCTGACAGGATCGGGATACTGCATCAACAGATCCATCATTTGAAGCTGATCTACAGCCCAGATGCTGCTGTACAGACGCTAAACTGGGAAAGAAAGAAACAACCCATTACTTAATATTTTGGCTAATAAGATTTCCTGTCATGTCTCCCTTGTTTCTGTTCAGTTTTGTGCTCCTGTTAGGGCAGGACAATACCTCCATGACACCTGAGCAGTTGTCAGACACGTGTACAAAATGGTGGACCCAAATGCAAACCAGAACAAGAGAGGGTTCAAACAAAAGAGTCTTTAATAAAACAGTACAAACAGGGGAAAAAAAAACGAACTGAAAAATCACTCCAGGTGGAGGCAAGCATGCTATACTAAAATAAAAGACTAAACTAAATCACATAGACCTGGGGAGAGCATGAGGTAATGAAGAGAAAGAGAACTGAACAGAGACTGAAACTAAGCCACCTTACAGGAGTGAGGAGAGGAATGACTGGTACATGATGCAGAGACCAGGATGACAACAGGCAGGATGAACTGACAAAGGGAAGCGAAGAGTGCAGGACATAAATAGTGAAGTGACTGATTTGGAAATGAGGAACACCTGGCAGCAATCAAGGAGTGGAGAGAGGGGATTGGCCAAGGTGAGGGAGGAACAGAAAGACACAGAAGGACAAGAGGAGGACACGACTCTGACAGCAGTGACTGAAAACAGCCCAATCTGCAGAACACTGTATGCAGTGCTTTGAAAAAGAATTTGCCCCCTTCCTGACTTTTTAATTGCAACTGTCACACTTAAATGATTCAGCCTGACAAACAAAGGCTTTGGTACTCCAGTGAACCACAGTGGAATCATCATTTAAAAACTGAATTTCGTATTTACTCTGGTTATTTTGTTGTGTCAAATTTCACATATCCTTTTTAACATCTAGTGTCATTTCTATGCCAGCACTTTCAGTAACATTGGATCTTATGAAACATAAAAGTACCTCAGTTGAAACTTCACTTAATAACACATACAGTTTTCCTTTTTTTCCACTGCAACATCACAAGCACTCAAATAACACTCCTTGTCCATAGATAACTGTGAGTTCGTTTTAATTCATGCTTTAGGGGAAAAATTGCAAGAACCACAGCTGTTAAGTTAATTATTTGAGAGGCATGATTTATTTCAACTAATCCCAAATATAGTAGCGTGGTAGTATTAGGTCTCAAATATTTTAGGGGTTCTATGATGTCTTATCACACATCCCCCTAATGTCAGTGTTTGACTCTAAGTTAACACTTTTGCAGGAGGGACCAGCTGGTGAAACTTGCTGATATTTTCCAGACCTGTCTGTGTCTCTTGGGCACTTTCTCGCTGAGTGATGCCCCCAAGTGGTCGTTTAGGGAAAGTAGATAAGTGTCTATTTATATGTATAGACACTGGATGACTGCATGTGTTCTGTCTGTGTTCGTCACTACTTTCCAAATGATGTGTAGAGCAGTCTGTCAGGCTTTGCTGTTGGTTAACATCCTTCCCAAGACGACCACTCTCAATTACACTGATGGTCTTTCTGCTGTACTTTTGTGAAGTAGGGCTCCCAGTTTCTGACAGCACTAAAGAATTGAAACCCTCAGGAGTAATTTTAATTCTGTCCTTATCTGTCTGCACTGAACTAACTCCACCTATCTGTTGTCCATTTTGTGTATTTAATTCCCCTGTTGTTGAAAAAGAGTGGTCAGTACCATTGCTGCTGTAACTGCCTGCATCAGTGAGAGCTGGTTCATGTGAGAGGATAATATTCATGTTTCTTGATCCTTTTCTCTCACTATGTGGTGATAAATCCCACTCCTTTCTTAGACTCTGAAAACTGGGATTGGATGACAGGTGGGCTTCATGGACAGGTGAGATCCTTTGGGTTTTTATGAGAAATCTAGGACTAGACTTTGGGTTTCTGCAGTGGAGGCCAACACTATCTTGGTGGTGGTGTTCATTTCTAACCATTATCTGCTCAGTGGTGATGTGGCTGTTTGCCTGCTCAGAAGTGGTGATCTTGTTGCAGAGAGATGTTTTTCTTGATTTACTGATGGCTGATATGCTTCTTTGTTGACCACAAGTCATAGACAGTGAGAAAGTCTGAAATGGTCTGACCGATGACATCTTAGTGAGACGAGGTCCAGCTGGTGGCCTAGGATTAGTGTGGCACAGAGGAGTAGGTGGAAGTGGTCTAAGGTCTGATGCAGCCGTTAAAGCTTGCAGAGACTCATCAGAAACCGTTTGTCCTGCTGACAGTCTGCAGGAGAGGAGTCAGATTGAGAAACATGTTCCTGCATGAAGACAGTGAATTGAGGTACAGTAAAAAAATTTACTGTATTTATTTGGATGGGGTTTTTTTTAATAAACCAACAGTAACATCACTCTTACATTCAGAAAGCTTGAATGGAATAAGTACTCACAAGCCAATGTGAAGCAGTTATTTTATTAAGTGTAAACTGTGCAGTGTGAGCAGTTTACTGGTCATAATGTTATAATACGACTATTCTAAATCTAAATGTTTTCAGTGCATATGCTTTCTCTGAAGGTCTGATGTTTTCAAGGCTTTATTTATGTTCTAATATAGGTTCATGTTAAGAGGAGTGTTTAGGTCTGATAGCCTGAAGTCTGTTTGGCTTCCCTTTCTTTTTCTTTCCTGTTTGTTAAGTTGGTCATGAAATGTGATCTGATCTTCACCAAAGTCACAAATATCAACAAAGACAAGCCTCTGGACCTTAAACTAAGGTAAATTAGCTCCCAAGTTTATCATGGAATGCTACGTGATAATGTCAGGGTGGCTGTCCACAAGCTGAAGCTCAGAGAAAGCTGGGTGAAGCAGCAGCACAATGACCCTAAACATTAAAGTAAATCCAATACAAAATGGCTCCAGACTCCACCTTTTGGAGTGCCCCAGTCAGAGCCCTGATCCTAACCGAAATATAAATGCTGTGAAATGACCTGTAGAGATATGTCTCAAGAATATAAGCTGACACTGTTCTGTGATTAAGAATGGCCTGAAATTTCTTGTGAATTAAATTGCTATTAGTTTTTCCACTATCACTATCCTCTGTTTGTTTAATGCGTGTGTTCAGTAAAGACACGAAAGATCACAATTGTGTTATAGCTGATTAGAAATATTGTGTGAATTTGTGACTTTAATAAAGATCAGATCACATTTCATGACAATTTATGCAGAAAACCAGAAAATCGGATACAGTGCCATTGCAGTATCTTGCGACTGTGTATTGTCGTATTTTTTATTTAATGAATTTAGAAGCATCTCTAACATCAAACCATTCAAACCAGCCTTTCTGGGAACTGTAACAGTGGGTATCAACAAAAACCTCACCTGAATTTGTTTTTCGATTCCTTCACGGGAAGAGGAGACAAGAACGTGGATGAAACAGCAACTGAAGAGGAGCAGAGTTCCAAGTCCTTTTGTACAGATTCTCTTAGCTCTCTCAGTTCTAAACATATGCAAACACAACAGATTAAAGTACGATTAAAACACTCTCTCAGATAGTCCCATTCAAGTCTAAAAATCACACTGCCCCCTGGTGTTTTCAAGTTACTTATATGTCATTTAGCCCATTGTAGATCCTACAGATTAGGCCAGGGCTCAACCTCTTATTCTTTATTCAGGGCTTCAGCAGATTTATTTACTGAACTAAAATTGAACTTCAATGACAAACAGGACTGCTCTCACGTAACGTGTTAATCAATACTGTGCCACCAGATGGCAGCACAGTTCAAAATGTTTAAATGATAATTGGACTCACCTACAAGTGTAGGTTCTGATTTATAAAATTCACTCTTACATCTGTACTTCTGGTTAATATTTTTCTGCAAGAAGCGTAAAACATACAAAGACACAAACAACATATGTTAAATATGCAGTTTTTACGTTTCAGACTGTTTAACACAATACTATGAAACAAACCAGGACACCCTGGAAAATCACTGCAGAAGGTAAATGTATTAAACATGTTTAAGTGAGCAACAGCTTTTGGAAATAGCAAAGGAAGAAGGAAAGGGGATAAACATAACAGAGGGAGAAAGAGGAAAGGAATGTGTGTGTGTATATGTGTGTGTGACCACTAAATGATTGAGCAGCAATGTTCCGTCATAATTTGGCCTCAAACATCTATATCCAGAGCAAACGAAAACCATATCACTCTGTGTGTGTGTCTATACACTCACTCACTCACTCACTCACTCACTCACTCACTCACTCACTCACTCACTCACTCACTCACTCACTCACTCACTCACCAAAACATACCCTCAGGCTTGGAGACTGACAGTTGAAACAAATATTTTTGGTTAATTTTCCAAGTGGGATTCAAACCTAAACCTTCCAGTGTTGTCCTTCAGAACTGTAGACAAAGTATGTGTGGTGTGTCTGACAGCAAAGTGACTGAAATCCTAACCAATTCTAAAGCACACATACGCTGAAAATAGGCTTTGTGGTCCATGTGGGGTTTGAGCCCATTACTGTCCTGCTTACTTGCTGATATTTTAGGAAAGCTCATATGTTATTGTGATTATTCTTTAATCCAAACTCACCCCTGCACAGCGTACATACAAAGATTCTCTCGCAAGTGATACAAAACCAGGAACAGAAAAACAAGGATGATCATGAACACTCCTGCAGCAAAGTCAAGCTGAAACCAGAGACTGATGGCTGCCATCTTTTCTTCACCTTAGGGGAAGGCTCTGCTGTATAATCAAATCACACTGAAAACGTTCACTAACTGGTTTCACAAGCTGCACCAGAATATAATAACCTATATGTTGCCTTCAGTGAAATCAGCTTATGCAGATTTCTTATTTGATACTGGTTTATAATTTGCAGACAAAAGAAAGCCTAGAAGACCATAATTGTCTGGCAGGGAACTATGATGAACAGGCTTGTCAAAATGAACCTAACTTGGGGGGAGGTGGAACATGTTGCCAAGGACAGAGAACAATAGAAGAAGTCCATTGTGGTACCAATGGTCTGGTGAATGTTTAGTATTTAACATATTACAATAAATTAATAACTTAAACTGCAGAGCTAGTGCAGCCTATACTTTAAAGGCCAGTTCATTTGAAAAAAAAGGTAATCTACATATTTTCCACAGCTCTTGGATTTTTGGGAGACATATATATTTTGATTCAGCATTTATAAGTAAACTCAAAATTGTTTGCTTTGGCAGGGAAAATGGAGGTCAGTTTCAGCCAATAGGTAAAAAACGTTGAACTGAATTCCATATAGTTGATTAGCACTTCTACTAGCCTAGCTACAGCATACTGCATCACTATGTCAGAAGTTAAAGCTAAAAATTAAACAGAAGATCCTCAGGGCTTCTTCTAGTGTCCTCATTAATGTGTTAATGATGCCTTACACAACACAGCACAGCACCCACATCAACTATCACTGCAGCAACTAAAATGAGTACACAATTAGTTCATGACATAAAGAGCAAAAATTGGCATCAACACCTGAAACATGGCTTCATGCCATCTGCTCACATGCCAGACAACAGTCCTTTGCTTGAGGAAACAATTTCTTTACAGGGAGAGTGCCACATTTCTTAAACAGCCTTTACAGTAAATGTTTCTTGGCAACAAAGTCTTTGTACTGTAGTTAGCTTAATAACATCATGTACTTTTGGTTTGGGAAACTTTATTAATGTCCTGTATTTAATCTCCAAAACATTTTTTTGTTGTTGAAAGTAAAAATTCAACATGACATTTGCCATGGACATTACCTGTGATGCTTGATTTATCTATTGGATGCTCATGTCACTACTGTTGTTTAATGAAATAACATTTCAATAAGTAGCCTTTTTTAAGCAAATCTTACGTGCTTAGACTTCAAGAGGGCGTTGAGATTATTTTCCATGTAAATAAATTCCCATATTTAATTTTTCTTGATGAGATGATCCAGATGATTTGGCATTGGAAAACTATACGACAGTCACACACATACACAAACACAACTAAGAGTTCCCCCTCCACATCTGGTCTGCAGAAAAGTCCCACATCTGGTCTTAAACTAACTCACTCTCTGTTTCTCTTATAATGCCAGACAAGCATGAAAGTACAGCCAGATTGTAAGTATACATGCACATGTTTCTTCGTCTGTGTGTGTACGTATCTATGTAATAAGTCATTGAGTGATTGGAAGGAGATCGATGTTACTCAGCACTGCAAACCTTTTGGCCAGACAGATGGAAAAACAAGCTTATGTTGAGCCTTCACAGGCTGCCTGTGTGTATGTGAGTCTGTATTTGTGTGTATGTGTGTAAATGGACACTTTGCTAAGGTTTCAGTGCCAGAAGAGAGTTAGTAGGTCTACCTGTGGTGATGCAAATAGGAGTTAATTCTATCAAACAACTGTAACTCATTGTGTAACAGCTGCACATACTGTAAATAAACAAAATCAATACTTACATTGTGGCGTGTATTCCCATACATAATTAAGTATTTGTTTATTTGTCACCCTGGTGTTCATACCTTTAAATGGTGTACCAGTCTCTTCAACACTTCGCATTCTTCCGACATCAACGACCTAGATTGATATACAGAAAGATAGATTTTCAAAATGTTGCTATACATTTGTGCAGAGTAATACGTACACAATATATAACATATTATATTATTACATTTTTTAGAATGCTGTAGAGGTACACATGGTAGGTTTGCGAGCAATAGACTATCATCCAATCACACAACACTTGCAGTGTGAATAAAGTGTACATAATTTCTGCTCAGAGATGATCCTTTTTAAAATTTTGACAAGGTACTGAGGAAAAGTATCCTATTTTTATTCTCCCTAATTTCTCCTTTTGGCGAAATACTTTGGCCTTCTCTGGTTACAGAAACATAGACTTTATTCACTTCTTCCAAATGAAAAAGTATCTTCTGCCCGCCTTGGTCCCAGTCTGGCATCCATTTCCTAACAAGTGGGTCTTTTATTCTGTTCGAGTCAGGAAATGGGAGAGAGATGAAGAAAAAGAGAGAGAGAGATGAGGAGAAAGGGATAGAGCGAGGCTCTCTTCTAGGGTAGCCCCAGTGACTGTATTGGCCTCAAGGGCCTCAAAGAGGGACAGAGGAAAGAAAGGAGAGATGGAGAGTGAAGGAGGCAGGAGATTAAGGGGAAAAACGATGGAAAGAAGACGACTCCAAGGAACTCAGCACACAGAGCACATGCCAATTACTTTATGTCATTTACAACAAATTAATCTATACCGAAAGAAAAAACACAATATGCACTATGCTTCTCTGCTAGTCAATAGCATGCGAGTTAAAAGGTTTTCAGTTAACCCTCCCACCCCTCAAAGGGTGCAAAGAAAGTTTGAACAGTGATTAAACAAATAAGAAAAAATATACATATAAAAAAAATGCTGACTGTTCTTCAATTTTTGTTGTTATGAATCTTTAGACCTACTGCAACACACACTGAACACTTCATCATCTTATAATTTGATACAGCAGTTGTTTTAGTGAACAGTTGAGCGTTTGACATTGTTAACTGTGTAAAATGTATGTCTGCTTAACTAGCACATGTAAGTTTAATATTCACTCTCTTTCAGCTCTGTGTTTGGTCTCCTTAGCAGCTAAACAGTTGCAGTTCAGATTCATATGATAATGGTTGTCACTATTAGCAACCCCCCCATTCATATTACCACTATGTTTTTGCATTTTATTTCATTACAAACATATGTTTTGCATAATGCTGATAATAGCTGCTTTAGGCTGAATAATCTGTCTTTGTTTAAATTTTCACAACACATGTCACAACCTATGATGAGGGGTTATAAAAAAGGTTTGAGAACCACTGTCCTGTACAACTTACTTGAGGCAGTCCACCACTTGGTCAATATCAATGACATTTAACTTGTCTCTCACTGCCTCTATCTCATCTTCAGCACTAGACCGGACTGAACAGCGAGAGCTCGGTCTGAAGGACAGGAGATGAAAACAGTAAGAAGTAAGAAAGTACAAAACAAAAGATTACTTATGTATAATGACACTGTATCATTTTAAAAAAATATTCAAGTTCTGTTTTACCTGGTTCTGTTTTCAGTTTTACTTCCATCATCAACCTCTCTACAGTTGGTACAGGTAGTGTAACAGCTGTCAGTGTGGCTGAGTGCGTAATTTACAGTCTCAGGATTGTACTGAAGCAGGAGCTCCTCACCATCTCTAAAACAACAAAAGCACTGACAAATATCAAGTCTTTACACAAGTCAGTTCACTGTGTGTAGCTCCTTCAGTGTCCATATACATTTTCTCCAGCACTGGAAGGCACCGCAAAAGTCAATGTTGTAAACCTACATCTTCAGGTTGGATTTAGATTCAAATGTTTTAAATTATTTAATTGTATTTGTACAGTTTTTCAACATTTTTATTGGTTTTACTGTTTTATTTTTTCACATTTATATTTTATTTAAATATATTTTCTATATTTTTTTTACATCTATTGGTGTAGGCAGCTGCATGAGAGTGTCAGTCGGGTCCATCCTGCTTAATTTAATAGCCTTTTCGTAAGGATGATGCTTCCTTTCTAGCTATTCAGACAATGCCTTGGAAGTGTGAGTGTTGGCAGATGGTAAGGGCATCAGGACCACACAGGAGCAGGCCAATAAGATAAATCTTTTTAATCTTTACAAGTTACACACCGACCACCACATCCTCATAGAAATGCTTTAAATCACAGGAAAATTCTGGTACATGGAAGAGAATTATGTTACCCTACAACCACTCTGCAGTGTCTGTCTTGTGACTTTAAGCAAATCTGCTATTAGGCCTTTACTACAAATACAGGAAAGTGATCTTGACTAAAGTAAAAGTAAAGGTAAAGAAAGTGCACACACAGGGCAATAAATGTACTGCCTAGCCCACTTACCCTAATCACCACAACTAAACCCCTAGCCCTAAACTTTATCCTTACTCTAACTAATGCCTAATTCAAACCTTAACCCTAAAACCTAGTCTTAACCCCCCAAATGCTCTTTGAAGTTGTGAGAACCATATACAAACAAACAATAATATCTGGTAGAGTATAAGAAAAAGTTAATTTGATGCTTTGGCAATTTCTCTTTCTTAATTTCCATGCTAACAAAGCACTTTAAACTGAGCTACATTGGCAAACACAGAGTTCAGGAGCATTATGAAGAGGAAGTATTGTTACAGGGGTGTATTAATGTTTGGTTTTACTCCTGAAAACCATTCATATACAGTGAAGACTCTTCCTAACTGAACCACCAAACACTTGACCGACCACACACACACACACACACACACACACACACACACACACACACACACACACACACACACACACACACACACACACACAGTACCATGTACCAAGGTCAACAAGTATACTGAAGTCAACTTCAAAGAGATAAAGCGATTTGTGCTGACACAGTCTGTGTGGCACCAATACTTTTTTGGCACAGTTCCATGCAGCACTAACAATGGGCTACATTTCTCCCTCTGAACAGGACTTTTTCTAATCCATTTACATCCGAGCCAAAGCACTTTAAAAGAATGACTTGTGATGTGTGAGCAAGTAAGGCTTCTGTTTGTGTCTTGCTCAGTAGTACTTTAATAAGACATGGTGCCGTTAAGGACATCAGACCTGTGGCCTTATGGATATTGAATTGTCAGCTTAAATGTCAGGCCTTGCTTCCACTCTGACTTTGGAGAAATGCCTGTAAGGAGATTTCAGAATAAATCTGTCAACTGAGCTGCAATAGCAAGACAAATGTTAGACTATACATTTTAGTTTTCTTTTGATGCATGTTGCATCTGGGAAATCATAAATACTGTATTTAAGTAAAAACTAATGCTACAACTGTTAGTGCCATTGGTGCTAACATGCATCCATGTGAAGCTATCTGGAAGTTGAGTCGTTGCAACTGGACTTCTTTCTTGTTAGAACAAACAGACACACACATGCACAGACAAACACACTCACACTCACACAAACACACACATACTGCACAACCTCACAGAGCAGCTAGATTGCATAGTTTATAGAATAGGTCAGCCTAACAAGAAAGAAGTCCAGCTACCATGACACAACTTCTAGAAACAGTACTTTGCACCATCACAAAGTTCACATTTGTACTTCTAAATGAAATTTTTCAACAATTGTTGAATGGACTGCAATTTTCATTTTGCGCCATCACCAGGTCAAAAATATTATCTGTCCCTTACTTTGGTTTATGACCAAATATGTTTTTCTATAATGAAATTAATTTGTGCTAATTATCAAAGATATCAGAAACACTAGATTGTAGATTTTACAGAATATGTCAACATGGTACAAATCTGCCCAAACCAAATTCAGGACTTTGAATAATGTCATACACAAAGTACGTACGAACATACACAACAAACTCCAAAAGCAACAAAGAGTTCTCGCTAACATTTAACTTAGCAACACAACAAAAAAGAAAGCCACAATAAAAGGGAAACTGACAAATTGACAGGCAATAAATGGTTCGTCACATAGACAGAGAACAATACAGAAAACGCAACATTCTTGGCAGCAGCGAGCCAGTTGCTGGGATAGTAGCAGCTAGTCACACACACACACACACACACACACACACACACACACACACACACACACACACACACACACACACACACACAC
>JAUYWH010000009.1:14131314-14151852 GCA_034779795.1 Ctenopoma multispine | reverse complement strand
ACACACACACACACACACACACACACACACACACACACACACACACACACACACACACACACACACACACAACAGGCAACAACAGGCTTTATGGCCTATGTTGACTATATGATCAATAAATTGCAAATGGATACAAGCAACTCTGACACTCAGTTTATACATAAACTCTTTACAGCTTCAAGACAACCATTAAGTTGCCTATTTAAGGCATCCTAGAACCTGGAACTGACTTTACAATCCTGACCCATGTTTGTTGGCATTTGGTGAGAGATACATGGATGTCTCCCTCCTCTAATTGTCCTATTGTTCCATAATTCCCAGATCAGCTCGTTGCAACCCTATATCAAAAACCTTTGTTCCCCTTTCACCATCCCATTTGTAACTGTCGTGGTGACACAATACAACATTTTACAGCACTTTTTGTTAGAGGAAAACTGACGCAAAGAGGGTGAAAGAAGAGTCTTTATCTACTTGGCCATCCCATTTCTTGTCTTGTGAAAAAGTCAGAGAGAAGCGTTGTGCTAAGTTTAGAGCACAGAAAAAGAGAATTAGCTTGAGAGAAAAAAGTCACAAATTAAGCTAAGAGAGAGTTTTGAATTTTAAAGAAATAAAGCATGCAGCTGTTGACTCTGTAATGGTTGGGTCAGGAACTAAACTGCAATAAAAATGTTTTAGTCATCATATATTTAGTCTTGAGAAATAAAACTTCAATTACAGTGCTGTGAAAAAGTATTTGCCCCCTTCCAGGTTTTTTGGGCATAGTTTTCTAAATTAAATGACTCATTTATTAACAGAAAAAAAGCTGCCCCTTTGTGAAACAGTAACCCCCCCCTGTTAAATAATGAAAACATTTTGATTAACCACATTTTGGAAAGTTGAATTCAATTTCATTTCCCAAAACCATGTCTGATGCCAGATCTGTTGAATCAAGAAATCACTTAAATAGAAGCTGACTGACAAAGTGAAGCAGCTAAAATATCTCAAAAAGCAACAGACCATATGCGTGATCTAAAGAAATTCAAGAACAGATGAGGAACAGAGTAACTGATATGTATAATTCTAAAAAACGCGTACAAAGACATCTTTTAAGGTTTTGGGGACTCCAGTGAACCATGGTGAGAGCCATTATTCACAAATGGAGAAAACCCAGAAAAGTGGAGAACATTCCCAGCAGCAGTCGTCTTATCAAAATCACTGGAGATCAACACAACAACAAAACATCCATTTCATAAGCAGAACAGCATCAACAGTCAAACATGGTGGTGGAAGTGTGATGGTTCTAGAGAGACCTAATCAATGTCTAGACTTAAATCTGATTGAGATGCTGTGGCATGACCTAAAACAGGCAGTATATGCTCAAAAAGAAAATCAACAAGTCAGAGTGGGCTAATTTATTTTTGAAGTGTGAAAAATTTGTAAAGAATGAAAAATCGAATTTTTCACAGCACTGTCCAGCTAATGACTGGAAGCTGACTGACTGTGTGACAATATAAAGTTTAAGAGGGTAAAATATTAGACAGAGTAATATTTTTCATTCATTGCTCAAGGTCAAACTGCTGTGTTAGTACAATTCTCTCAACAACGTTTCTTAGCACAATTTATTTTGCAAAAATGTCTGTATTTTAATTTAAATTTTTCTTTCTTTCTTTCCTCTATCCTGTCTTCAGTCAACTTACATTTTCCCTGTATGTATTATGAGTCTGCAAATGACATATATTAGCCTTTGGACAGTGCCAAATGCCAATTACCAACCAACCAATGTATATCAAATTCCTAGTGCTATTTCTGGCATTAATAGTGCTGCTCTGCTTGCTGCTATGAATAAATTAAACCCACTATATATTTGGGCAGTCTATCCAAAGGAAAACATTCCCATTAGTCACCGACAGATACAATTTATGTGTGTGAGAACTTATGCGTACCTTCCCCCTCCTCGAGTTCTCTCCTTGAGAGTCTGTAGTAACATCTTGACCTCAGCTCTCACCAGCTCTTTCACTACTGGAGGGTCAGGCAACAGGGAGCCCTGTTGACATGTGAGGGTGGTCCCTGTCTTGCTGCCATTGTTCTCACCTCGCCGGCTCCCGTGCCACATCTTGTGGCACATCTCCGCCTGCAAAGGTTCCACGTTCAGTTAACACTTTTTCAAGATATTTTACAAACTTGAAAATGTCTAAATGAAGAATGGTAGAATAGAGTCAGACACTTCATGAAACGTCATGAAAATGATAATGTTCAGTTTTTATTGAAACTGTTTCGGACATGTTGATACTATGAAAGCACCACTGCACAATCAGAAACAGATATTGTAGGTGCAAGATTACTTCTCCGCGCACTGTTACCAGAGACAATGACAGAGGACATTTACTAAAAAAGGATACTACAGTAATTACTTTATAACATAAGGTAATAACTCAATGCAAGGCTACATGTTATCGGTACAAAGTACTTTCTCTAGTGGGACTCAAGTTGTGACATGTTGTTTTGATAAAGATAAAACATGTTTTATCTTTATCAAAACAATATGGAAATGTCATAACACCCACTCATGGTGCAAACACTGTTATTTAACTGCTTGGGTTTACTTATGGGACTAAGCAGTGATTCCTTTCCATTTTTTTCTTAACTTTTTGTTATTGAAAACATTTTCAGGGCTTCTGTTGTCACAAGAAGACATTGCTTACTCTAAACTGCTGTGAACAGTTAACATTGCCTTCTTGGAAAGGAAAACAATTACTTTTAGATTTGGGTGACAATATCAACAAGTTTCAATAAATTACTGGTGAAAAATTGAGAATAAAAAACAATGTCACACCATGTTACCATGCATTCACACTATGTTATGTCTGTAACTGATTAACACAAACTACAGTGGCCGAGGCTGAGCAAAACACATTTTTTGTTGCCCATGTCATTAGAGACACAGTAGTGTGCGCTGCAGAACCAGGCAGCTTTTAGTCTTTGTAATTTGGCTAGGATTATTGCAGATGAAGGACTGTCTTTCTGCGCTTGAACACACTCTTGTACTGTGTAATTATACTATAATGTAACAGCCGAAGTAAGTTGAGAAAAAATATATGTGTACCAATACTTTTGCAAAAACATCTCTCATGTTGCAGTTAAAGGCTTCACTTCAAAGGAATACACAGGAGGGTACTAAACACACCGTTTCTGGTCTTTGTGTTGGTCAATGCATGTGTGTCCACACACATGATGCATACTACACACACATACAACAAATACTCCTTATCACTCACACTGGCTTCCTGGCTTCCACTAACACTGGTGTTTGTGTTGCAGAATTCATGGCTTCAAGTTTTTTCTGGGTTTTTTTTTCTCTCCCTCTGCTGTAAAACTGTTGATCTCATCCAGGAGCTATTTTGAAGGAGTGCTGTTGAAACCTGTCAGTAAAAATCCTAACTAAAAGCTATTATGCTGAATTATTTAAATTGGGTTAAAGAATACTTTTAGCTTAAAGAGCTCATTTTCATTCAGTAGAGATAGAAAGAGTGAGAGTTTAGAGGGAGGTACAAAGAGACTGGCCTTGTAGAGAGACTTGAAAAGTGAGGCTAATATTCCCTCTGATCTAACCGCCATAGACAATGGAGACCTTGATGTAGAGAGGAATGGTGGTACTGAAGAACAGAGAAGTCGCCTGCAGGTCTACTATTACTTTTTACAGTGCTTCACTGAGGGATGGAATTCATTATACGGGACAGAGGAGTGAAAAAAAATTCAAGAAAGACACAGAGGTAGCCAGACACAGTCAGAAAAAAGAGAGAAACCTGCAAGCAGTTGTGTGAGAGTTGAATAAGGTAGTGTGCTTTGTTTTTTTTCCCTGAAAGTTTCTCAAGGCTCTCAGCCTAAGTCTGTCTTTCCGTCTGGGGACCTTTATACTCAGCTACTACACACACTGAACTGTCGGTGAAAAAATAACAGGGCAATACTGAAAGTCTCGCACACACACACGTTCACTCCTTCTAACTTATATACACATGCACACATACTCTCAGGTCCAAAAAGTGTTACTAATGGTCTTATCAACAGTTGAGGATTAGCCTTTTTAACCCTATTATACGGGCCTCCTGACTCACTAAGCTTCTGGGGTCTGTCTGTTTGTGAGTGCACACATTAGAGTGTGTGTGTGTGTGGGGATGTGTGTGCACGTGTGCGTTTTGTATCACTCTCTTTCAAGTTTGCTTTTTGCTTCAGTGCATCTTTGAATTATGCTTTAAACCCAGATTCCAAGATGTAAAGAGACATTTTAGTTGTGAATGTTATTCAAATAGTAATTGTATGCCTAATCAGCAGAATTAAGTGAATTAAATATACAGTAAGGTTTGTAAGTAATGGAATGAAGATAAGTTTTTTTGTAATTTGTCCTAAGACTTTCAACTTTCATTAGAGACGTTGGACAAAAGTATGGCATTAACCACTCAGGAATTACAGCCATTTTCATAAACACACAGCCATTTTGAGGGCTCATTAATAATGAACAAACTAACATTTTGGTTTAATTACAAATATAGGGACTGCCTTCAATACATGGATGAAAATCCTTTGCAGCCAATGAGTGCCTGAAGTCTGGAACAGACTCTCGGTAAACCTAGAGTATTTTGTATCAAATTCAATGTGATGTGATTTCTTCCATTATAGGGAGTCTTGACATGCTGCTACGTTAAATGTGTTTTGTGATTTTTACATGTTAACTGGCACAAAATAATATGTGGTCAGGGTCTACACAGAACCGAGACAGAATAAATCAAATTGTTTTTCTGCAAACTGTGACTGGCCATTGGTACACTGCAGGCAGTGAGCAGATAACATCTACAGATGGAGAGATTTCAATACTGAACAAACACATGACTGAGGGGAAAAAAGAGAGGGAAGGAGCAGGAGAACAGTACCACAGAAGACATACAGAGAGACAAAGGGAAAAATGGGTGGTGAAAGATGGTGTCGGGGTGAGGTGTACATACATTATGCAAGAAAAAACAAACACATACAGAGATTTGCATATCCTACAAAAAGTGCTGAAAGAGGAATTCACTTGTAGTTATACTTGTGTAATTCACTTTTCACAAAAAAATTAACAACTGCCATTTTGATAATCATAATTATAGTCACTGTTATTAAAGAGAAATGACAAACACTGATTTGCCGCTTTTCTTGATTGTAAAGAATTTACTGACTGGTTGTAGTGGAACCATCAGTTATATTAATAAACAATGGAAGCTTAGTGTGAGCTAATCTTCACTGTTTAGATATAGCATTTTGCAGTATTGACATCCTTTAAATGAAACAATTAGGAGAGAGGAATATACTTACTTACTTTATTTTAAAATGAAAATAAACATTAGTTTTAGCTCTAGTTTCATTGAACAATTCAACACACACCACATTTCAGTATAATGTTGAACTATGCAAGTTATAGCCCTTAGTATAACTTGTATAGTTTAATACAGGAGTCCTGTTACACTGGACTACCTATATTTCTTGGGTTTGTTTTTTTATGTCAGTATGGCTCATCTCAAAATACTTACTTCCTCAAATTAAATTTAACACCTTAGTTTTAACCTTAAATTGCCCTGCTTACTGGGGTGTGTGCCATTCCAACATAGCTGGGTATTTTTCTCATCGATCCTGCAAGTCGGTCTTGGGTGAGGTCACTTTGCAAGGGCTCAATGTTTTCTGTTTTAGTTGGTCCTGAGTAAATATTGATTAACACATATGGTTCACATTTGGTCTTCACTAAGGCACAATGCCAATTAACCCTCACTTCACTTTTATTAGGGAGCCTAGGAAATTGTATTTAATGACTAAACTAATATATTAACAAAACCTTATATCCATAGTTCTTAACCAATGTACAAGGAATAGCAGATCATTTTAATTCAGACTGTTAAAAAGGAAATTCTTGTAGATATTGTGGTATTATTGTAGAGTCCTCCTAGAAACAGACCCAGTGTCTGAGCTCTCTGAAGGAATAAAACAGTAAGCTGTGAAAAACATGAATGACACACCTGCAGATGAATGCTCCTATTGAAAATCCAAGTGCTGCATATACTGTAGCTACATTCAGACAGAGAGAATCAAAAACACCACAGTCAGAAAAACTCCCTCACCTCATTGTATACCTCTACGTACATGTCAACCAGGGAGTGTCCCAGTGCTGTACGGATCTTTGGTAGCTCTGAGCCGTGAACATGTTCAGTGATCAGGTTCCACAGAGATGGGCCAGGGCACCAGAGCTGGTTTCCATCTGGGGACTGCATATATATATATATAGTAATCTGTATGTATGTAAGAATGAAAAATAACATAATTACAAAAAAAACACAGTAGTATAATGCAGCTCAGGGCATTTACTAAGATTGTGTACTCAAGTACAACCTCGCACAGCTTTGTATTTAGTACTTTTAACAATTTAAGTACATTTTATGTTAAGCCCAGGTTTGCTACTTTTGCTTAGCAAGAGATCGTGTACACAATTATTTGCAGCTGAGGGGTCAGGAAAATGTCTTAAACCTATAACCGGGTAACAAGGTAAAAGCTTAATCTTGGTAACCTTAGGCTTTGTCTCATCTAACTAACGTTAACGTTATCTGTTGTTAGCTAAAGTCAGCTAGCTAACTGAGAGATAAGTATTGTCGTCTGGCTAAGCTAACATGCTGTCTCAGCATAAAGTGTTCACGTCGTGTATTTAACACTGACAATTACCTGATGAAACTGCTTGTGTGAAGCAGTAAAGGTTAATAAAAATATGGTTACCGTTTTGCTAAAGAGAAACAAACACTCACCTTAATTGGTACCTAGCAAGGCTGTGGTATCCAAGGCAAACACTCCAGTTGCTATGGGGGAAATATCGCGAGATCTATCTCTACAAATATCATAGAGAGTTCAGATTTTTTATTTGTTTCATGGCCACCGTTTGTGTTTTATTAAAATAAACTTCAACGCAATAAATATATAAAACTTAGCAAATAAAGCTTAATAAAAAATATAGCATATTCTACTTCTTTGGTTGTTTGATATTGCTGTTGATCACAGCAAACAATGAACACGGATCACTAGTGCTTTTGTAAACATCTGGGCTAATAAAGATGTTAAACTGACGAAAGCACAGACTTCAGCTGAGACTGGCATGCAAACCCTCGCAGAGGAAGTGAATATAACTTTCCCTCTCTATGCCCCGAACCTCCTACCTCTTCCGGGCTCTGTGCAAGAAGGGTGCTCAGTCCCAGCAAAGCCCTCTGGAAGGTGTGTGGGTGTCGATTCAAGTCGAGGATTTTGCTGTAACAATGTAAGAAACTAAATATTTTTGGTGAACAAACCCCAGCTGAACAACAGTGGATGTTTCACTTCTCTTTGCTGTTAAGTGTTTTATTTTGGACAAGGTGATTAAGCAGATAAATCATGGCAAAGGTTTTGAGTGAGCACATTTCCTTGGAGCGCAGAATACGCACGACAGTTTTGGCACTTCTGCTTTGCGCACAGGCCGGTTTTGGCTTCTCAGTCGCCGGACACCAGGAAAGTACATGCGAGGCCAACGGCAGCATATACTATGTAGGGGAATGGTATTTTCTAGACTCTGACCACTGCACGCAGTGTGAGTGCACCGCCGAGGGCTCTGCATGTGCCCGCACCGAGTGCACTTCTCTCCCGGCTGCGTGCATCCATGTCAGCCACTACCCATCAGACTGCTGCCCCAGGTGCGAGAAGATCGGGTGTGAGTATCGAGGGGTTGTGTACGAACTTGGGCAGAACTTCCAGGTAAGCCTGAATGAAATGGCATGATAACCTGCAAATTTTAAAAAAAAAGGCCAGAATGACATCTGGGCTACACCCATTACATTAAAAGGATTATTAAAATGATTACGCCATATTTAAATCAGTTTGTATTATTCCTCACCTAACATACTTATTGTTAAACAGTCAGAGAATGAACAATTGCCTTTGGTTAAACATCTCTCATTTCGTGTCCAGACTAAAGTCAGAACCTGTGATTAGTGAGCCAAACACAGACATTGTTTTAATTTCAGGGTCACAACTTAAAACAAATGGAAACTACTGGCATACTGGCACAGAGTATAATTATAGCTATTTATGTGGTTAATTCTTCAAGGTAGACATTTATTTGGGGTCAAGATTAGTTAGAAGCTTCTCTGCCTAGAAAAGAAGACTACATTGCCATTAATGATACACTGTAGTGAAACTTGAAGGTAGAAATTTAGGTTCTTTAGAAATGTTTTACTGCAAGGCTACAAACAAAACTTGTGTAGAGTGTCTGTGCAGTATAAGACTAGTATCCAACGGGACTACCACAAGTTATGATTAACAGCAAAACCTAATTTCATAGACACAAATAGGTTTTTTCCAGAAAGCAGAGATTCAGATACGGTGCACGAGACACCAGTGTAGAGGAATAATGTGTCTTTTACACAGTGTCGCAGGGTACTTTACTTTACTTTACTTTACTTTGCTTGGCAGACGCTTTTATCCAAAGCGACTTACATGGAGCTAGTGATGAGTGTCTGGCTCAGAGACACACCTGGTAGGGGATGGGCTAGGAGTCAGACCTTCTGCATCCCAGTCTGACGCTTAACCCATTGAGCTACCAGGCCACCATGTCAATTGTGCAATTGAACAGCAGTTCTGTTTATGTGTAAACATCAGATCTTTCTGTTTCATGCAGGTTCTATCCTGTTTTGAAACTGGTTACTATCATTCAATGCATTACAATAAAAGGAACATAGTATATAAAGTTAAACCCATGATGCAGTTTCAGTTTAAATGTGTTCATCAGAACCAACTCAGGATTAGTTTGTATAAGTTTGTTGTTTCTTTCACTTTACTTTACTTTGCTTGGCAGACGCTTTTATCCAAAGGGACTTACATGGAGCTAGTGATGAGTGTCTGGCTCAGGGACACACCTGGTAGGGGACGGGCTAGGAGTCAGGCTGGGATTTGAACCTGCGACCTTCTGCATCCCACTCTGACGCTTAACCCATTGAGCTACCAGGCCACCTTTCAAAACTCTATCTAATTAATATGATATATTGGTATGTAACAGCAGGGCATTGAAAGTATAGGGTGCCCCCTGTTGATGACATGATGACATTAGGCATGGTCAACTGTGCTGGTTCTAAATGTCATGCTGTGATATGCATTTTGTCTGCTCAATATGAACAGTTAACTTTATTATTCTGACATTTTCCTAATCCATTCTGTGTACCTGTGTTTTCCTAGCCATCAGAATGTGAGCAGTGCACTTGTGACAGTGATGGCATTGCCCGCTGTCTGGTTGCAGACTGTGCCCCCCCACCATGTGTCAACCCTGTTTACCAGCCAGGAAAATGCTGCCCTGAATGCAAGGAGGGTACGACAAAAAAACAGAAAATAGAAAGTAGCACTACGTTGAACAGCAGTGTCTCACATGTAAATTTTCTAAATGCAGTAATTTAAGCACCACACTGTGATTCTGTTTTGTTGTTGATGTTTTGATAATAGCACATTTTATCCTAGGAATACAGTTATGAATTTGTATGTATAATAGCATCCAGTGGTGTGTTTGTTTGTAGTCTCTCTTCAGCTGTAATTATATTTAACTCTGTTGCTCTTTTCCGTTCAAGGCCCTAACTGCTATGTTGACACCTCACGCAGTCAGGTGATTCCTGCAGGAGAACCGGTCTGGGTCAATTCCTGCACTAAGTGTCGCTGTCATGATGGCCAAGATGCTGGCTACTGGGAGGGAAACCGCCTCGCCACCTGTTCCCACTTCAAAAACTGTACGCCTGAACAACCGTCCACCCAGCAAAACTGATTCAGTGTGTCAGCAGCAAACCAGCTGTGGGCTTAAAATACATATTCCTTCTTGACTGATCAGTACTCCTTCAATCTCTAAGAACATGCTCTAAGAACAAATTCAATTTTCAGGAACAGGACTGAACAGAACATCAGAGCTGATCAGCTGCCTCTGCACATGGATAATCCATCCAACATTTTTAATGTTGTACATTTTTAGTGTAGTTTTGGCAATTTCATTAGCTACAAATTTGTTAAGGAATATGCAAAACTAAAGTATACGGTCCAGTAAATGTTCTGTCCTGATTTGTTAACATTTTAGTTGATTCTGTGCTCTCGTGGAGAATATTCCAAAAATTAAGCTGTGTTTAATTAGTTAATTACCACAAACTAAATGAGACAGAGAAACCTCAGAGCCACGTAGTGTTCTGGTTCGTACATGTGCAGAGGATGGGTGGTGGAGGATCAATAGGGGCTCAACAGCAAACAGCTTTACCTCACTGAGCATCTGTCCAAGACAAAATTATGTAAAGAACAAGGCCTCATCTCATCAGCTTAGAAGATTAATTGTAAACTTTGAAAACCTTCTTTCATTTGGAAACACTCCATAGTGCTGTAAAAATAAGATGCTTGATTTACTGAGACCTCAAACACTGACAACACTGTTGCCTAACATACTACAAAAACAAATGCATTATTAAACAAATCAGGTATTAGGTAGAAATGAAAATTCTTCAAAAGGTTGACTACAGTGGATCAATATGTTTTTAGATTTAAGATAGCAGTGGGCTTTAATACGCCTTAGAAGAAACATAGAAAAATATAAACATATTTTTATTTCCAGACACTTGCTTTGAGAAACAGCTACAACAAAGCCAATGAGATTATTGGATGATTAGAAATGGTAATTGACCTGTCACAGGTTGATGCAGCACCAAAATGTATGCATAGCTGTGATGCAATTTAGATTAGGAAATGGCTTAGCATAGCAATAAACCATTTCTAACTGCTCTGTAAATTTTACAGTAAAATTTCCATGGTAGTTGAAATATAATGTCCTCATGGCCTTACATATGTAACATAGTTATAGACATGGGCAGTTTAAAAAAACAGTGTTCATTTAATGCAATGTTCTGTAGAGCAATTGGAATTTACTGCTTCATTAATTTTCACAAGAAAGAATGTGTAGCTTGTCATAGAAACACCCTTTTTTTCCACAGTATAAGTGTACAGCTATCATTGGCTGTGTTCATAATCTAAGCATATGTATGATGAAGTGTAACATGCATTTTATATTGTTTTATCTGCAGCAGTTCATCCTTCAGTTATTTGTCATTATCTACCGCTTTAACTATAAGGGATGTTTACACCAAACCAAAAAGATTATTTTGCGTTATATGTCTGTCTGCAGTAATGATGTTTACTTTGCATGACACGGAAGCTGCTGCTGCATGAAGTACACTTTTACCCATTCAGTCTCACTGCCTTAATTTTTAGCAGCAAATTACTTTTTACACAAGTATAAAACTTTGAGGGTTATGAACACCTTTTAAAATGTATTTCGTCAGAAGACTTTATGGAGGAGTGCACTGAGTCCAAAAGTGTAAGAATAAAAGACTGGAAAATACCTAAAAGCCGTTTATCCACAGTTATCAGGTTAATCCTAAATAAGTTAACTATAGAGTTAGAATTGTTATTGTATAGTTAGAATAATTAGACATTTTTTTCTCATTTATTTTCATTCCAAGGGACAGATGAGATAGTTGAGACCAACTTTTACCTCTGATTGTATGGTAAAAATGAAGATACAGCTGTTAGTTTAGCTTAGCATAAAGATGGGAAGTCTTGCGAGTAATGTACATTGGCTCTAAAAAAACACATGGTAAAATATTCCAGATTAAAACACCTTTTCATGTCCATTAATTACTACTGCCTAGTATTTCTGCTTTTTCATTTCATAGTAAGAAAGAGGTTTGTCACATATTCATAACAACTTCATAACATCTTTTGTTTCCCAGTATACACTGTACATACAAAACCACAGATGATATAATTTATATTGCCTTTGCCCGTAAAATAAAAAATAAAACACCATCATACAATCTTTAACCATCAGATTTATTGATTGTATAGAAAAAGTAGGTTTGATATGACATAATGCATTCTATATAAGATATAACATTTTCAACATTCAATGTACAAAAAAAACAAACCTAGAGATACAGTAAATTTTAAAAATGCCCAAAGGCTTGAAAGCACTGCCTGCTCTCTGTGGCAGACAAGCAAAAAATGTATTTGAAAAAGCGTTTCCATTACTAAACCACCTGAAGTGTGGTCGACAACTGAAATGGCTTCAAAAGAAAAATGTCTATTAAGAAACATCAAGCACGTGGTTGTTCTTATTCTGAAGTAAAGGAAAAGTCTTAAATACCAGTTTCTGTTGCTGATTTTTACACCTCTATCTCGTGTTATTGTTTATACACACAAGGCGCCATGTCGCTATATCCTTCACCTTTTCCATGAACTATCACTCCCCAGATTATACTTTCTTTAAAACTTTATAACCTAAATTAATAAGAGAACCTTGATGAAGCTGGAAAAAGGTTTACATGGGTACTCAACAGATTGTACACATTAAGATTAGTTTAATTCTTACAAAGAGTACTAGTCAATCTGGGGAAATGGCTATGTAATGTTTTCTTTCTGAATCTGAATCTGAATCTGAATCCTGTGTTTTTTGGACTTTGACAGATATTATGGTCAGAACGTCAGGACATCTCAGTCTCTGCTGCTTCATATATGACTATACATTTTTCTTAAGGGTATCTCACAAGTCCCACAACTTTATAGAAAGAAATGCTAAGCAGCTGGGGTGTCCATTAGTAAAGTAAGAAAGGGAATTTATAACCTCTGTCACTTTAGCAGTAGGAGCAATGTATGAAAGAAATCCATTAGGAAATAAAGATAGACTGCATTACCTAACCCACAAAATGTTATCACCTTATATTCCACTTTGAAACAATGACTTTAAAGTGGGGAATGAGGTGGAGTTGAATGAATCTATAATATTGCACAGAGTAAGCTGTAAACATGTTAGAGAGGTGAATATATCGACCTCTCCATGTGTAGCCTGTCTACTGAGGATGTGCAAACGCTCCATGAGAGTACTGCACTCTGACAAAATAGAATCAAAATACAGAAAACAAGAAGCCTGAAAAGGAAAAGGAGAGTCTGATGAAGTGAGGGAGAGAAAGGGGAAAAAAAGAGAGAGTGATTCACAAATGTGGATGTGCTCTAAGAAAAATTAAGATACAGTACGTGGCACTGATTCAGACACGCAAAAAGAGGTCCTGTCAATATCTATTGAAAGAAGGAGCACTCTTGTGCAACACAGCTGTGTCTGGAGTGGGTGATCACAAAGCACAATAGTATGCCACTGACACATACACCCTGGACTAACAGAGTAAGAAAGAAAAAAAGGCAATGAAAGAGGAAATAATGCAAGGAAAAAAGGGGGAGACAGTGTTAATGCATGTGTGTGTCTGATAGTGTGTGCTGAAGTGAGAAACAATCATATGTTCCAACAGGCTAGAGGCGAAGATACAGGAGAGCCAAACAGATGGGAACATTTTTGCCTTAAGGCTGACCAAAGACAAGGCCAACAATACACAATTTTCAGAATAAAAGCTCCAAATTGGTAATAGAAAATCAGTTACAGCACTGCACGCAAATCTTCTGTCTCTGACTGAGTTTTCAAAGTTGAGGAGGAAATATGTTATAGTTATATTTAATATATGTATATAGCCATATTGGCATGTTTCAAAAAAGGAAATAAATATGTCTTCATTTTAGTAATAACCAACTTAAAACACACAAATAAGCGATGTTACCCTAAAACAAAGTTACCATAAAAAAAAACCTCTCTGTCTTTTATGTAACTGAAGGCATCAATTTGGTGTTCAGGCGTCAACAGTAACAGCATCAACAGTAGATAGGAGGAAAAATAAAACAAAGCGATAAGAGTAATGTATCAAAACATACAACACCCAAAGGCTTCAATATGTTGAGGAAATCATGAAACAACATTGTCTCTGTTCATGTCACATGGGGAATGGTTCAAAACTCAACAAGAAATGCTTCAAATTAAATAAATGTGTGTGAAAACAGAAAACCATGGAGAACTGACAGTTGATGAGAATAAAATGAAGCAGCAATAGAGATGTCAGTCAAACTGCACAAACAGTAACTTCTCATTACTGCTTTAAAACTCCCAATTTCCACTAGCAGAAGATCTTATAATTTAATCTCTCCAGATAGAGGTCTAAAGAAAAAAGGAGATTAATGTCATATGAGTAGAATTTTCATTAATTGTGATATTTTATGTGGATTAAAAAAAGATGTCTGTATCTGTGACAGTGTAAAAGTGACTGCAGCCAGCTTCTGTATTCACAATATTTTGTGTAAAACATGAACTTTGCTCCCAATATATAGTAATAAAATTTGGTATGTTCAATGTTCTAATAAGAAATGCATATTTATATGTCTATCTTATGAAATATTAATGTACCTCCAATCAATAGCTACAAAAACATACATTTTAAAGTAAACATTACCAAAAAAAACCCTCCATTTTATTCAAGCCTAATTGCCAATGTACAACAAGGGGTTAAAATCATGACTGAGCTCCCAGTATATATCTACCCTGTTGTCTTCAGTTGATTTGAATCGATTTCAAAATGCTTTCCCAAGGCAGTTCCACCACATTGCATTCAGAATGAGAAAAATTGTTCACTTTTGTTGCAAAACTTCCAATAAGACAGTTTCTATTTCCAAAGTTTGTATATATATATATATATTTATATATATAAAAAAAGAGAACCAAAACCAAGTTCTCAGGTTTGTTGCTGTTGATGAACATGTTTGATCAGCGGGTCCCAGCACTGTTTTGAGTCTTCTACTGTAGATGCAGGCACAATACACATTCATTAACTGATAGCAGAGGATTTGATTGAGTAATTAGATCCAAACAGGTCACTCCCTGACGAAAATGTCAATATGAAATAGTATTTTAGCATCATATGTCAAGATAAGAGTCGGCTGATGCTGCTGATATAGCGGGTACAGTTCAGTGGATCGACACTGCATATCATTATATTATATTAATGTTACAGCTTGCCCCCGAAGATGATCCTTGCTCTATTAAACATCACTGTAAATGCTTGTAAAATTAGTTACCACCCAGCAGGTAACCCATCTGGGTTCCACTTTTCTCTCATACTGTCTTGATATCCATGTAAACTGTTTATCTCGGCAAGGCTACAGTTATTAGTTCATATCATCTCAAGCAAAATGTTCAAGGAAATCCCTCTGGATGCAGTCCGGCATTTCCAGAATAGAGCGTAAAAAAACAAACTGTCATTTTAATCTCCCACAATAGTTACTGTCCTCCGTTTGTGTGCCATTGGATGTCCTCCAGTTACGAAGGATTGATAATGTAAAGACAACGTTTCGGCTTCTAGTCTGACGCCAGTCTTCGCCAGGCCAAGCCTTGGTCCACACTCTTCAATTCTGAAGTCACCGACTGGTAAAGGTAGGAGGTGTGACGCCTGCTTGAAAAAAACCTTGTTGTTGTAAAGAGCCTGAGTCCTGGATACAGAAATGGCAAGTGGAAATCTCAAATAAACAAAGGGAAGAAAAGGGGGAGATAAAGAAGACCACAAGCAGTGTTTGTGACTACTTTTTCTCCTCCCCTCCCACATCTTCCCAGATGTTTTTTTCCTTAATGTCCTTCTTCTTTATGTCCCCTCTTCCTGCATTTTCCCACAGTAAATGTGCATCCTTACCCTCTTCCTCCTCTCTCTCTAGCCTTTAAAAGGCCGGGGTGGTGGCTTCCCGATCTCCACAGAGATATTTGTGTACAGAGGATACCTTTTGACCTGAACCACTCTGTAGGTCAGAGAGCTGATGCCATCCTTCTTCATCGTGTTTTTCGTATTTTGTATTTTATTAAATCTGGTGGATGAAAGACAGACAGAAAGATAAGGCAAAGAGAAAGACAATAAATAACATTAGATTCTATTTAGTGCAGGTGATAAGAAACAATACTGTCAGAACGTCTGTGCAGTCTGATTGAATATGAGTTGTATGCAGCAAATAAAAAATAATTACAGCACCACACAAAGACCTAGGTAATAGAAATGATCTTTCTGGTTAATCTCTTTACTCTTTGGTTCAGTTTTAAAGTGACAGAGTCAGGTTTTCTATAACTCTGTCTTCATTTGAGCAAATATTTGAGAAACTACTCCAGCACCTCTAACAATTAGAATAATGGTTACCGTCCTTTATGGCTTATTACTCCTTAAAAAACCCTGTCTACTGCACATTTTATCTCCAGTTTATCTCCATGCTAGAAGAACAAAATAAAAAAACATCCCTTACTGGATTTTTTTCATGTCTCTCTCCCTTCTACATTTAACATCGACTGAGCCCTCAAATACTTTTGATTAAAAATTCACTTCTGGATGCGATGTTGGATGCAACCCATAGATCCTTGTGTATTTTAACTCTTATTTTTAGACTGTTAGGTGTGTAAGTTATTTATGTGTGCTTTGTTTGTGGACTTGCTGTCTTGCATTTACGCTAGAGGGACAAATAAAGCATCCTGAATTGAAATTTGTTAATGAGCTCTTGTGAGAATCTTGATCTCCAGGTTGGGAATCTTTGAAATAGAACACACATATTTTTTCCTGCAGATATCTCTTCGGGAAATGGAGTTCACAACTGTAGCTCTGCAAGTCTAAATACACATAACAAAACCTGAGAATCAATCAACGAAGGAATAATTCACAAGATCAAAACGATGTAAATATGTACTGGAAACATAACAGTGGAAGAAGAAAGAGCACAAACATGCAAATGTCATTGTGAGTTGCTGTACTTACAACAATCACCAACACCTTTGGTTGACAGAACATTAATGCTGAAATTTAAATTTAAATACACATTTAAACCTGCCAGATATAAAGAGCCTGATGTTTGCATTGATTAAAGTTCTTTTTTTTTTTATCCCTCTGCCATTTTGAGTTATTACAGTAGTTACACATGTTCAATAATCTGAAAACAGAGTGAAGAAACAGTTATGTTGGATTGTTTACTGTAAAACAACTAACAAATCCTGTTACCTTCCCGGTGCACATCTTGACCAACAGGTGGCGCTAGGGCATTGCACTGGTACTCAGTGGACATTATTATCCATCATATCCGCCTGTTTTTGTTTGAATGGTGCTGGAATATCCTTCCCCACTGGCTGCGATTCAGCAGTTACATCAGCCTCTGCTCTTACGTTTAAATCTGCTCTGATTTTAGTATTAAAAACGGGAAAATAATTCACACAGTGTGTCAGTCAGCTACACAGTGCTGCTTTGCATGATGCAACCTCTGGCATTAAAAGGGATTCATAACACAAACCCTCCTGTCACCCTGGTAGTAGTAACAGTCAGAACTGAAATGAGGCCACAGTGTGCGAGTGTCTAACAGCATGTTTACAACACTCTTGTCTTAAAGTGCTTCAGAGAAAATGCTGATGTGTGCCAGCAACCCGTCTTGCACGTTCGCTTCTCAAAAAAAAAAAAAAAACGGCAGTGACTGACTCCAACAAAAGATGTCTTTGCAATGATATGCTTGGACGTACAACTGGAGTTGACAGTTCAGTCCGACATGAACCAGTGAGTCCACAGATCCTTGTCAGAAATGACTAGTGAAGATCTCTCTGCATCGCTCTCTCTCTTCCTGTCACTCTTAAATCTAATCAAAAAAAGCTTCACTGGCATGAATGGAAGTAGGAAACATGTTGTCAAACACCTTTCCCTTAATAAAATAAGATATATTTAGAACCGACTACTGCAAGGACTGCCATTTGTATCTAAAAAGGGGATTAGTTTAAGAGAAGCCTAAAGCACTCTAAACTAAAGAAAGTGTCATGTGGAGAAAGCAGGCAGTGAATGCTGGGTGAGGAGAAAGATGAAGGACAGACAGACAGAGAGATTAATCTATATCAGAAAAAGGGAGTGACAGATGGAGCAAGAATGATATACTGATATTAAAAATAAAGTGAATGAAAACTGAGGAAAACATTTGGATGAATCAGATAGTGGAGATTAAGCTCAATAAAGTAATCCCCATACTGTATGCACATGGCCATAGTGAATATCACATGCATGTACACATGTATTTATGCATTAGTTTGAACCTGAAGATAAGACAGAGCAAGACATCGACAGTTCTCCTCACATATTCATTAGCCTGGTTTCCAGACTAATTTCCTAACTGGGCTAAGTAAAGCTCTATTTTAATTCCAGTGACAGTCTCACAGGAAAACATTTCTGGTTTAAGATCGCAACAATAGCTTGTACCCGCTATTGGGGTTATTTTGCTCTAGAGTCATATTTAGAGCTACTTGACCTGTAAAATGTCTTAAAGGAGTAGCTGTTTTCTTTTAAGAAAATATGCTTTTTTTTGGCAATATTAACTGTACATTTAAAACATATCAGTGCGATATACAGAAGCACAAACAACCTTTCCCAATGTGGTAGAGAAGCCTGTATGTGGTGTGAGAGTCAAAACTCTGGGTAAAAAAAGTTACACATAACTTACTGAACCTCTCAATACTGCTTTAATTAATAACTTCACTCATCTGGACTTCAATAAGACAATAGTGAAATAATAACACAGAGAAGGTATTAGCTCGCCACAAGGGGGCTCTCACACATAGTCATCAGCCTTTCCAACAGAACAAAAATACGATTTAGAAATCACATATTTAGCTGGATGGACGCAGCCAAGTTAGCTCTTTTCACCAGTTTCCTTCCTTAGGTAAAGTAATGCAACCTTTGCCACACTAAGCTAAGTGTCTCCTGGCGTGTGCATCATATTTAGCGCACAGACATAAGAGTGGTATTAATCTCTTCATCCCACTCTTGGTAAGACCGCAAATAAGTGTATTTTGCTAAATGTCAAACTAATTCTTTAAGCAGTTCTAAATAAGGCAGTAAACTTAAAACCATGTTTATGCTGAATGCACGCACGCACAGAGTATCTGCACTGTTCCAGGATGATAACATTTGAAAGGTAAACTGAACAATGTAAGTGTGCGACTCATCCTTTTGCAATACACAAAGCAGTGTTCACTAGTGTGTGTGTGTGTGTGTGTGTGTGTGTGTGTGTGTGTGTGTGCTCACTGATACTTGAGGCTGGTGATGAATGTGCCTCTTTCTTACTTCCACTGCCCCAATATCTCATTGCTATGCCTAACGAGCATCTCCGAAAGGGCTGAGAGAATGGACTCCTGTGTGAGCCAGTGAGTGAATGTGTACGTATACGCGCGTGTGTGAGAGTGTGAATGCAGAGGAGATAGTAGGCATTCATCAGTCGAGACAATGCTTCCCTCGGTAAACACTGGACATTACGCAGGTACTCCAGATAAACTCTCCCAAAAGGCTCAATCGTTAATCTGAATCTAAACAGAAAGGCAACCCTGCACCTGAAGAGTAAGAGTAGAAACGGCAGCTCAGTTTATCTGTGGAACTGAGTGACAGGCCTCTGTGTGTACAGCCCGAGAGGTCAGGCTGTACAGAGCTTTTTGAGGTATTTTTGAAAAGACAAATTGATGTTATGCAAATTTTTTTTTTGACCGAACAACAGAAAGAATTGACTCTGATGGGTCAATCTGACACTGATATTGTCAATATTATCAGTATTGCAAAAGAGATTGCAATACAGACATTCATGGTCCACAGAGGTTGAATCTGAGGGACTTTGTTGATGCCTTGATGTTGGATCCACAAGCAGATCAAAGTAGCTTAACTTGAACACAAAATTTTCATACCATTTATACAGATATTCATGGTCCCAAAGCGATGAATTCTAGTCTGTAGCTTTTAGCAAAATAGCTCAACAACCACTGGATGTATAAAAAAACATCAACTGTAATTGTCCATTAATTTGGTTTATGACCAAATATCTGTAAAACAAGCTGCATTCCTGGTGTACTCGGCTTCTCTGCCCTCATGTTACCTCTGCTTAATATGGGCAAAGCACCACTGTGCTTTATTACAGCCTCACAGAGACTGTTTGGTGCTTCCCATTCTGAGAAAGCTCTCTGGGATAAGTGTAGTGACTTGTCACTTAATGTAGTCAGTTTCAGAAAACAACCAGATGACTTGATAGAGTGATTTAGAGTTTAAATAAATGTAAATGTATAAAAATGAAAATTAAATTTCGTGTCAGAGGAGAAATACATGGGGAGTGCTGGCTAGAAAAGCTCTCGCCTGAATATTGCCATGAGGTGGCCATTGCTCCTTTCACAACCTCCTGTTTATTCTGAGTCATCATGCTTTGGTTAAGTGAAATTCTGACTTCTTTTAAAGACATCCTTTAAGCCAAAACATTATAATACATGTCGAGAGGGGCTGTATGTTAGTCAACTAATAGGCCTATTATTTTCTGCCCCTACATGTATGAATAATGTATTGGACCCAAATAAATAGCATCCCTGTTTTTTCTCATCTCTTATTGAGAAAGTCTGGTCCAAGGTCCAGAACAAAGACCCACAAGCGATAAAAGGTGGAAAACTTTGAGTTTTTTTGAAAAATTGAGTATCAAGCAGAGACACACACACACACACACACACACACACACACACACACACACACACACACACACACACACACACACACACAC
>JAUYWH010000009.1:14111830-14131247 GCA_034779795.1 Ctenopoma multispine | reverse complement strand
ACACACACACACACACACACACACACACACACACACACACACACACACACACACACACACACACACACACTCACTCTTACAAAACAATGATGGATTGCATATTACACAGGCTTGGTAACTTCAGAAATTTTCACATTCAGGTTATTGCTGCCATCTTACTGTATAGATTGTTAGTTTTAAAGTTAAATCACTTCTAGATAGAAGTCTGACTTCTCACTTGCTTCAGTAGAAGCATGCTGCAGATAAAAAAAAGTCTCTGTCACATCGTTCCAGTCAATGTCACAGGTTCCACTTCTGGTTAATTTGAAGACCTCCCTCACCTGAATAAAATGTGTATTTATGTGTATCTGTTAGCATGATAAAGGCTTGTTAAGTGCCCGTTTGACCAAAGAAGCCATATCAAGTCAATAAAAGGCCAATAAATGATATATAGATGTGAATGCAGGAGGTGAAGAGAGTCTTTTTTCTTTTACACCTACTGAAAACACTTTGTTCCAACCATAATCTCTGATGAATAAAGTCACAAACTGCTTCCTACAGGATTCAGTAGCATTGCTGGCAAATTCCCTTGAAGCCAAATACACTATAGTTCATGTTTTAGCATATTTACGGTTACCGACATCCTTATGTACAAACTGTACCATGCAATATTGTCTGTGAAACTGTTATATAATATTGTAACCACTTTTCCAAAAGAGATCTCGATTTCAATACCTGATCGGTATATACAAAAAATGTCACAAAGTGTTTGGTTGGAGGCACTTTAACTGCATCAAAAAAGCTGTCACTCTTCTTTCATACATAACTCTCACAGCCAGCCTTTTTAATCTTCTTATAAACCAAATTAAAAGCCATACATAAACTAGACCTCGCTGTAAACCATCAGTCAAAATGCTGTGACATAATAATGCCATAAGAAATCAAGCTAAAATAATATTGGACAAAAGAACAGATTTCACTATATCTTCATTTTGCCCAGCTACAGCAGCTATTGATTTTTGTGTTGAGAAGCATCGTTGCCCAGCCTATCCAGGCATGAAAACAGGGGCTCTTAGAGGGGAATAAACAGTGATAATCCACATTTAAGCAGCTTAATGTGAGGTGCTATATTCCTGGTGATTAATGTGTCTAGAAGGGCTCACCTCTGCATATTGGGTCTTGTTCATCAAACCATAAAATAACACATTTAACATATAACAAGCATTTTTACACATTTGTTTGAGAAATGATTTATTATTTATTTATCTATGAAACACCTGCATTGTATCTATGAAAAGCAATTTTTGGTCTATTGAAAATGATTTTTTGCTCTGCATTATAAAATCTTTAAATGGCCACAAAAGGCACAGTCATCAGTGGGTTGTTTTTATATAATTGGTATATTTTACTGTAATTGCATTACATTCACATTACAAACTAAGGTCATGCATTGACTAGTTTCAGTATTTATTAAACTTAGCATAAATACTGTGACTATCAGAAGTTAGTATGGCATCTTTGAGTATATGTATTTTTTTGTGTCTTGCACTTTAGCTGCTTCTTGCGTTAATCTATTAACATTGTGTTATTAGTGAAATATTTACAAGAAAAAATATCTATATTACAGCAGGATGATCTGCAGGTCCTCTAACATTAAAAATGCCTAACTTAAATCTGTCCACCACTCTCAAAAAATGCTATATCTCAGAAACGCTTGGAAGAAATATTATTACATCTGGCACAAATATCTGCTAAGACTCACGCATAAACTTACTAGAATATGAGTCTGGACAGACTGGACATGCATGGAAACTGTAACGTCACTGGTTAGTGGAGGCATACAACCAGAATGCAGTTGCCAAAAAATGGAAAAAGTAATTGACAAAAGTAAAATTAATTCTGTTTATTCATTTCATTAACATTTCTACTGACCACCCTATGGTGTAGTAGACTATTCTTATTGAGTCTTTTGCAGTAAGGCATCAGCTATTTGTGATAAGTTGTAATTCAATGAAATATCCTGATTATTACCCCAACTTCCTCAGCAAATAGCATCGTGTCCAACCACTCCTCAGACCTTTGCTGCAGCATGTTGCCTTGTGGGTTTATAGGTATATTAATAATATCAGCTAGTGAAGCAGAATACAAATAAGTCTATAATAATATACTTTAAAGGTGTATTATAGGGAGGACTTTTCCTTCAGCTTGCAATTTCTTATGAGGAGCTGCTTATTGAGCAACTTTAGGGGTGCTGTAATATCAGTAGGCAGAGAATGTGAGCAATGTGAGGGTGAAACAAAAACAGGGCAAAAGGAAAACTTAACAGAATGAAACCAGATAACGTGAACAAAAAACAGTGAAACCCTTATAACATGTCACTGCAGGTCTTAATGCCACCTGTTTTGTGCATGTGCTTTTTATTTAACGCTGATTTTACGGGTACCTAATAATAGTATGCCCCTTGCAGCACCACATAATCATAATTATCTTTAATGGAGATGGAAACATCTGTAACTGTGAAACAAAAAGCAATACAATCGATCCAAATCTAAAGCTGGAGAACAAGTTTGGACAATGATGCAGTACCTCTGGGGGTTGGGCTCGTTGTGTTTGTCTCTCTCGTGTTTAATCATTCTGTAGCGGCCGATGCGAACGTCTGGCCTGGATACCTTCATCCCATTCAGTGTGATCCTGCAACACATAAAAATACATCTTTTAAAGAGAGGAAGGGAGACAAGCAAACAGACAGAGACAAAGAGACAACAAAGAAAAGAAGCAGAAAGTAAGAGAAAAGAATGGCAACAAACTGAGGAGGGAGGCAAGAGCAGGGAAAACAATCTGCGATTATTATTCAATTTCTGTCCATACTGTACATATTTCAGTACTATATGTACTGTCTGTCCATATTTGACTCTTTCAGCAATGACCAGAAGTAATGACTTGAAATGATATAAACGTTGTTAATGACTTAATGACTCCCAACCAGTCACTTGGAACTGAAGAAGAACCTCAAAGTAGCACCTTCGGGACTCGCTTCAGTGTTTCCATGTGCACACTGAGCCGATTTTCTTCCAAATTTAGCAGTTAAAATTAAACTATTAAACTACACTTTTACCCTAAGTGATCCACATGTTAACCCCAACTGCCCACCACAAGACGAAGAGAAAAAGATGGATATTGATTCTATCTGCGGTCCTACTAAGACCTGAGTAAACAATCTCTTGTACTGCAGAAAGACAAATAACACAAGGTTACAAAATGTATGTGCGAATTGTTTACACTATGCTGTCACCTGCAGCATCCTCTTTTGCTGCTTTATTACCTTTTTTGTTTTGCATTCTAGCTCACACACATTTTTGGTCTAAAGCTGAAAATTAAGATAAACATATTGCAGTAAGATAAATACACCTACAGCTTGGTATTTGAGCTCATGGTGCAGTCCTTCACATAGTGCTCCTCAGGCAGTATTTGCTCTATAGGCTGCATATCATAACTACCTTTAACACAGAACACTGCACTGGGTATTACAAAAAAGAAAACAAACAGAGATCCCCTGGCACTTTCTGAAATACTGTGGCCAGACAACTTCACAACAAACTATTCAACTTCGGGAGCTGTGAACTTTGCGAACAGCAGCTGGGGGAAAAAAAAGAAAGAAAAGATTTGCAGTGTGTTTCAGTTAAAACAAAACATGAGCTCAAAACTTTGAGACAAGAGCGGTAATGTTGTATTATCGCTAAGATGAAATACAAGGACAAACCTGCACTGAGATTTATGTCTAATGCAACAACAAATGGGGTTTGCACAACACAAACAACAGATCTGTTCAAACAATCTGTTTAAGCCCAGCTTAAACCCAGGGGTTGACAGAGGCATTAATATTCACACCTGAAGTCATATAAAGGATTGGGTATGTGTGCACTGAATGAGCAATTCTTATTTGTCGCAATGCTCTGTTTCGTGCAGGCTGTCTTAATAATCAGTCATGCCTGATATTGCTCTTCAACAAGTTCTCATCCACTCTGCACTTACAGAAGTTCCTCTTCTCGTCACTTAACTCCATCTTCTGTTTTTTCTTTCCCTCTTCTTTCAACATATTCTCTTCCTCTTAACCTGCCCACTTCTTTTTGTAACTGCACACAGGAAATGCAGATCTCCAAGGCCGGGGATACGTGCAGAAAGGTTCAGAGAGAGGGAGACAGAGAGGAAGAAGCACAAGTATGAGAGGAACATGAGGTTCCTGTGTATGAGGACACAAAGTTAATGCATATTTCTATTGGTCTAACACTTCGTCTGCACTGTCCTCTCTAATCTCCTTCTCCTCTCTTTATCTTTTCATATATCTTCTTCGAGCTTAGCTAGTCAGAAATTTCCTTTTCTGCCTTCCTCTTTTCTTTTCTCTTCATGACTTGATTATTTCTACCTTTTCTCCTTCTCTTATCTCTCAATTTTCCTTCTCTGTCCTCCTCTCCCCTCCACATTTCATTTCCATCCTCTTCTCTCTTCTTCTTTACAGCAAAATGTAAATAACCCAGAATGCAGCCGTGTGCCATCAAAAGCATATCAACCCGTATGAGAAGCGAAACCCATCAAAGCAACCCTCCTGTAAATAAATTAACTGGAGAGCCAAATAACAAATCTTTGCTTCTTCTGCTTTTTCTCTTTCTCAAGTCTCAATGACTTTGCTGACTTGGCACACATGCACAGATTGTCAGCGTGTGTCTGTGCATGCACATGTGAGCATGAATTTGCATAATTTTGAGATTTATTGTGGTGCAAATAATGTGAGAGTGAGCAACACGGCCCTTCTCCTTCTTGCTGTGTTCTTGATTTTTTGGCTTGACTTATGCAGTTGGGGAAGAAGTACTCACATCCTTTGCTTACATAAAAATATCAATATCACGGTCAGAAAAACTCAATTACACATAAAGGTACAGGAGAACAATCAGTTCAATTTACTTACATTATTTAAAGTAACATTAGCTCTCATGTAGTAGAAAATCATCCCACCTGACACATATTACATTATTAATGCTGATGCATCAATATGCTTTTAATGTTGCACTTGGTTGAGGTAGAGTACATTCTAAATATTTCATATATAGTTTTAATCCGCTAGTTCCGAAATAAAGGGTATCACCTTTTGAAGCCTCAAATGATTATTTAAATGAAACTAGGACACATCTCTGTTCAGTGGAGAAGACTCACAACGCTCACACATCTGAAATGTGATAAGTCACCCCGAACTAGACAGTGGCTCACTTTTATTGTGTTTTATTTATGTGTTACATAAACATACTGAAGTAAAAGGTGCAATAGACCGTACTGAACTGTCACAGAGCAGATATAAAAAGTAACAAATAAAAGAGATACTCAAGTAAATTATTCATATACATTATTGTGTAAATCTCTCTAACTCTGCAACATTATAAATTCAATTTGAAATGTTACATGACATGTAAATGACATATTCCCCTCAAAACAGACAAACAAGTCATTTCAGAGGTGACAGTGACTTTTAAAAAGACTGTAATAAATTGCAGTAATATATAACAACTTAACCATGGTCTGTGGTTGACTTTGCAGTGCCTAATGTTCAGTGTTAAAATCCAATGTGTCACTCACTAAGTAAATGTGAATTGTACAGAAGGTGAAGAAAAATCCACAGATGACCAAATGTATGATGTGTGAAAGCTTCAAAAAGTGTTGATCTATGAACACTTCAAGTGTTTAGTTTGGAATTTAAAGTTTTCTTCTGCAAACTAGCCTTCAAAATATCACTGTTCAAAACATGTCTAATGACAGCGTGTTGTGAAAAGGACTGCTCGTAGTAATAAATCAAAGAAATGATCACCTCACCCTATACTCCCCCTCATTACTACCAAGAGTTTTACCATCTTGCACTTGGTTGTTGTTTTACATTGAAGTCCATTAAGTTAATGTTCTGTGTCAGTTTGCGACTAGCTTACAAACAAAGTGAAGCATTTAAAATGGTGGTGACCAAAAACAGATTTACAGGGAGAGTAAAACATGTTTATATTTGTCAGATGGACAGAAACAGCCTCCTGAATGTGTAATCAAAGGTTCACTAACATGTTACTTATAACCACTTTACAAGACGATAATATGTCAGTTGCTCTGCTCTGAAACAAGCCACTATGTCTGAATGCCTCATCTACTGTTTATTACACCAATAGTTGGAAAATTCAAACAGCTACTGGATTTAGTTGTGCTATAAAAGAGGGGGACAGTGAAATGTTTTCATAGAGACAATTTCATCAGTAGAAACTAGCATCAGAGAAAAGTGTAGAAATACTGTTTGCGAAACTAAACTCTAAAAGAAACACGTTGTTTGAGACCTTGTAGGGTTGTGTGCTCATGTGTGGGGATGCATATGTGCAGTTATATGCTGCGTATTACCTAATCAACTAGATTCTCTTCATTCTTGCAGATAGTAGAGAAATGTGTCCTTGACCAAAATGAAACTTCAGCTGGAGCACATATGCACACACACACACTCAGCACACATACACTCCAACCACACATCAGTGGAGTTATTATTTTTCACCACACTGACAGGCAGTAGGCAGTAACATAGCGTGACAATGTAGTGTGAATATTATGTAATGGACAGGACACAGAGGACACAGTAGAGCTTCAGGATAGAAAGCTTCATCATCCCCTGTGTGATGTATATAATCCAGAACCTACTAGTTTCACAGCCACCTCCACAGAAACACAGCAGGTGGGTGGCTGCTGTAAAATTCCCCTCTGTGGGGGACCTTTAAGTACTTTTTAGGGGGAAGTCAAATGAAAACAACTGGCAACAACGGGGACAGAAGTAGAGTAGATCACCACACACCACTCAGTCAGGTCAGTTTCGTGAAATTGTGCCACGACAAACTAAACATTAAACACTAAACAAACTAACATTGTAATGGCACATATTTTAAGAAATACAACACATTAGACTTTGTCAGGGACAGAAAATATTTCATGTCTGACAGTGAGTCACTGGACATAAAAATAATAAAAACACTTGTCAGTATAGCACACAGTATTTCAGATTTATAATTTCAGTAATTTATTTTATCTCACTGTAGTAATACAGCTGTATCAAAGCTGTATTATGTCAATTAGCAAACTGAATATTTCCTTCTGCTCCTTCTTTACATTTGCAGCATTCAACTGACAAAACACACAGCGGCTGTTATTGTGAAACAGTCATTGAAAATGCAATGCACTCATCAGTAGGAAAAACTGTTAAAACAAGTTTATTCTCTGGTTACTAGAGAATAAAATGTGTTATATCATGTAAACACAGCTGCACTTGGATTTGTTGAGCAAATCTATTAAACAGCATAGTTGACTTAATTAATAGAGGCACCTTGTCTGTTTTAAAAAACTCCTAATTTTGTGAAGTGGACTGTCCAGGACTTCTCTCTCCTTGGAAAGTATCTGCCTGTTAATATGATCATGACCATGAAAAGTTTAATTTGCATCCTGAGGCTGAGGAGTATGTGTGTGTGCGCGGGACATTATTATCACAGCCTGGACTGTGGTCTGGACACACACATACACAGATTCTATCCTATTTGACTGGATTAATCAGGAATTTCTCCAGCTCTACTCTCCTATTCCCACCAGTGGAGTTAATTGCATTAGAGCAATGGACTGGAGGAGAATTGGGAGCTAAGTCCAATGCCCTGCCTCAATTCTTTCTGCCTGCAAAAATGATATGAAGAGAGACGAAAAGGAGTAGGTGGGGGTGGTGTTGCATGCGGGCCTGGAAGATGCACAGAAGAAAACAAAAAGTAACAGAAAAGTGAGGTACGTGGGTGTGAACAGAAGAAAGAGGAAAGATCTTTCTCTCTGTAGGAACATCTAGATGCTGGAATAGTGAAAAATTCAAATGACCTTTTGCTTGTCTTTTTCATACAAAAACTGAAAGAACAAAAAAGAAAAAATGTGATTTAACAACACCGTATCCTATAACAAATAACTCCTCTGTCTGAAAAGTAGTTTTTTTCCAGAAATGGAACCAGGGATACAAGCTCAATACACTATAGCCTTCTTTCAATCTGAAGGCTAATTGACAATAACCAATATAATATCAGAAAAATACAAAAAGCTGGAGAAGCTATATTAGAAAGGGAAAAAAATGTTTTCCTTTTTTCAAGGACAAAGAAAAGGAACATTTTGTACAGTTTTTAATTGGGAATTAATGTTTTTTGTCAGTTAAAATTATGGGAAGGCACAATGACACAATAGTTACCTTTGAAAAACACCTACTTGATAAGTTTTCTGATTGTTAATTTTATTTACTTCGAGGATTATATCACAAAGTCGCAAGGTCCTGTCTTTTTTTTTATTGTGAATCACTATGTTTCCTCTTACAGATATTGTATAAAAACACATTTGAATTCTAAAGCCTTTTGTCAGGTAGTGTTTGGTTTTTAAAAATATGACAAACCCAAATGTCAGAACAAGACAGCTGACAGTAAAAGTGAGCTTTAAAACATAATTAGGCAAATTAGAGTTGAAAACAAGAGAAAGAGACAACAGAAAATCGCCCTAAAAGGAGGAAAAAAAACAAAAAAACAGAACTAAGCTATAAACAAGAGGGAAATCTAAGTGTGAGCAGAGGAAAGACGCATGAGCTGAAACATGGGAATAGGACAAAAGGAACAAAACAAGAGAACAGGGTGAGGCACATAAAACATAAACCAGACAGGAGCAAACCAAGAACACAAAACTTACTCCAGAATACCACTGGGACTAGCTCAATGCTTGTGATTGCACTGGGCGCACTGCAGTGTGTCTGAGAAGCATCCCAGAAGCAGATCCCTTCTCCACACTTCTAAAGATACTTGCCAAGTCTGTTTAGATGGAAGCTGCTTTTGGTAGTGCTTTTCTCATTCTGTTCCCCTCTGTAGCCTTTAAAGTAGGAGAAACACCAGTTTTCCTCCTGCTAACATGCACTGTACATAAAATATAGCTACGGTAGATATGCATTATGGACAAATTCATACATTTATTATTTACATCAACAACTAAAACAGAGCCAGAATTTTTTGATCCACGCCGTTCATAACAACTTAACTGTCGACCTTGTCTGCAGGCTACAACACAACAAAGTAAAGTAATAACACTAAAGATAAAATGATGAAAAAAAGGCCTTTAACTACTTAGAAAACAGAGAAACGGAAATTCAGAACCACAACAAGCCGCTCTCCCAGTGGGGTATGAGGCTGTGCAGAGGACCGAACACAACAATGTCGCAGCCAGAACGCAGTGCAGCTGGTCCCGGTGGAATTGCAGGGTTAGTCCAAACCAACTTACAGGAAAAAACAAGGCAAGAGCAAATCGACCAACAGTAAGTCCAGAAAATAGTGTAGGGGGACTGGGGAGTCGGGAGACGGAAGACAGGAGACACTCTCACAGGACTACAGGAGACACTCTCACAGGCCTGTCTGACAAAGGATGTATTCATGGGGGACTTATTGCTGAGTGACAGCATCTGATGATGGGTATAGCTACAAGCATCAGAGAGAAATCAAACAAGGGGAGTGAAGGGGGATGGTTTTTTGCTTGGCAGATTGAATCTGTGTTTTGGCCACCTAAAGGCCATTTATAGTAAGTCAATATGGTGTCATTATTTACACATCCAAGAGCGATAATACAACATTATCACTTTTAGTTATGAGGGATGGACACTTGACAACGTTAAATATATAATATCAGGATTTTCTGATCAGGGCAGAAAGGAAACTTGATGACTGGGGGCCACTGATTACTTATACAATATTTAGTTTTATTACAGCCTTTAAAGACCACCATTTTAGCATGACCCCTAACAGCAGGACTCCAGAAGAATGAACGCCGCAGACACTTTTAGACAACAGAGATTACAGCTATGATGCTGAAATGCCCGCTTTACAAGACTTTGGTGAGTTTTATGAATGTAGACCACATTCGTGAAACTCCACTGGACATACTTTTTCCAGTGATGTAACAAACTCAGAACACATACAGTATTTATTGCTGCTTTACCCAGACTTTCAAATTACTGACTTCCACAGTCTAGTAAGATTCATGCCTGTACACAGCGGTAGGCTAATTCCTCTGCAAATAAAAAGGACAGGAGCTGAGTTTTGGTCAGTTTCTGCTCTACTGCTTTTTCGCATGTGGACTTACTGTACCGGCAGCTGCTGACTGTGCCTGTTCTGTCTGATCACCTTCTGCTCAATGCTTCATTTCTCTCCTCCCTACCTTCTTATCTTGCTTCCACAACTCCAGTCCCTGCTATCGCTTCTCGTTTACTTTCCGAGCAAGTTTTTTTTATCCCTTCCTCTCCATGTATTGGCTGTTTCTGTTAGTGCAACCCTAATTATTGTGCCCTCTGATGCAGTTTGACACAGATTAGGTTTGAGCGAGCTGTAGGCTATGTGTCTAGTTTTAAATCTTAACTTGAATTAGCACATTAACCAGTGACATTGTAGTTTACATGCATGCTTGTCCAGAATCATGTTCTTGTAAGTTTATGTATGAGTCCAAGCAGACATTTGTGCCAGATGCAATGAAATTGAGGTGACTGTGACCTTAACCTTGACCTTTAACCTTTAGCCACCAAAATCTAAACAGTTTGTCAATAAGTTCCTGTGGACAAGTGGCAAATTTAAAGGAATCTCCTCAATGCATTCCTGACAAATAAGTTCACAAGAATGCGATGTTGGTTATGTCACAATGACCTTTGACCTTTGGTCACCAAACCAGTTCATTACTGAGTCCAAGTCGACATTTTGCCAAATTTGAAAGTAATTATCTTAAAGCATATCATGTTCACAAGGTGGCCGTACAGATAGACACATAGAAACCATAATGCCTCTGGTCCTGGCTATCACCAGTGCAGAGGCATATTAAAGTTGGAGCTTTAGCTGCAAAGGTCACAGGTTGTAACTCAGTTTAACAGTATACACCTCAGATCATGGTTATGTTAAATACATCTGCATTAGAAAGGTAAGTGTCCCACAGAGCCCATACCTTTCTCATATGAGACAGACTGCTTCATTACCAAAAAAGTGGTTTTAATTATCCACAATTATCCACACTACATTAATTACTCCTCTGGTCCTTTGACATACCTTTTCTGAGGAGCATATTGAACAGTATACAATCCTGATTCAGATCCTGAATTTAAAAAAAAATATTTTACAACCACCAGTTTTAATTATTTCTACTGTGTAAGAAATAATGTTTTGTCAATTAAGCATAGTGGACAGTTGTAAATACTAGAACACACAAGAGCCTGTTCTCACGCTGTGATGGAGAAAAAGCAAATACAAATTAAATACAAAAAAGCAAAAACTATTAAATTGTTAAATCGGTGAAACAACATGAAACCAAAGCTTTTGAATTCAACAAGAATTTACCCAAATTAGCAAAACTAAATTGATTTAAACTGCAGACTGTACTGAATCATTTGATTCAATCAACTGTCAACAGTATACAATACAATTTGAGGCTCTGTAATTGGCTTGGAGTCTTCATACCTGTTGTTATACCTATAACTTTTTAATCATCTATAATCTTTTTTAATCAAACAACCAGTTAGATTCTAGCTAGGGACTGGCAAGGCACACTTTATTTTTGTTTTCTTTCTTTGTCTACTACAGTGTACATCAGTATCCAATACATTTAGTTTTATCTCTGGAAAAGAAAGAATCACATGCTGTACATATAAATACAGTTAAAGAACATTATGACTTACACAGGTATGAACACTAACAAACTAATTAAATGCTTATCTAAATAAAAATGTATTGTAAAAATATGTTAATTATGTTTCTATACAACTAAACTGCAATCACACATTTCTTTTTGTGGGGAACATGAATGCAACATGATTCACACAGGCACCATATTGTTGTCTGCCACAATCTACAATATTGAATTTTATTTTTTTCAAAAATACCCAATATCCAGTTTGTAACTCCAATGTTGTTAAAGATTTTATCACTGCTCACAGCACTGGGTTAAAGTAAGAAAAAGAAAAAAACAATCCAGTCAGATCACTCATAGTGATCACCTTATTTAAAATGTAAACACATACACCGTTTTTCTCTCACCCCAGCCTAGTGCCCAAATCCAGCTTCAAATGGGACTCTGGTGATATGATCAGATTTATTTACGAAAACACTGAATTTTCAATATATTGTTGAGAGGATGAAAAGTTGTTTTGATGTTGCTGCTGATGTGCAAATAAAAAGTCAGCAGCAACAAAAACATTAACCCTAACTTGGTCAGTGATCTGGTCTCTGCTGCACTCTAAGCCTTTTCACAAGCACTAGGATTTCAAACCAATGGTGAGGCTGTGAGAAACACCACCTTCATGCTTCAACTGATTTTAAGTAACATGGCTGATGGCAAGATACAACAAAAAAACAACTTTTGTTTTGCATAATAACATCTATTTAAGCTAACAGACCTTGCCTGAGATAATTCAGGACACTCACTTAGATACATAAATCACCACAATGTACATCAACCACAGCAGCAGCAGTAAGATACTTTGCTGACCTGCCTTGCTCTCATCCAAGCCGCAGATTCACATTGCTCTTTCTGTCTGCTGCTGCTGCTTTCCTCCATCACCTTGTCTTCACCCTGCATTTATTCTACTTGAGCATTAAAGGAGGTGCTGTCTACTGTGTCATGTCGACTTCATTCCTGTGACTGTCGTCTTGAAAGTGTCATATCATAAAGAAAATGTGCCTGTTTGCTTTTTGTTTACTTGTTTGTTCTCCCTGCCAGGTCTTCTGGGTGCTTGCTTTATCCGGGGAGCTTAGAAAGAGAGACTTTAACAACGGAATATAACAGGAAACCTTACAGGTGCTCAGCTCTTAATTATAAAGATATTACCATGAAAGGCCTCTGCAATTAGGTACTTACTCAAAAACAAAGATGTACATATTGTACATATAACAAAAATGGCACAAGTGAATTGTTTAGCTTGATCTTGCAGTTTGTAGTGTGTGGTCTCAGTATGGCACCATTTCCTCAACTGAAAATGTGTCTGGCTGACACAGGAACAATCTGGCGAGCCAAGCGATTGCTTTGGAGACTATTCTTCAGAGTCTAAAGTTCAGGTATGTACAGGATGTTTCAAGAGAGATACCATCAACTGAGTTTATAAAGTATATACAAACAGTATAAAAATTCCTCTGCAGTGAGAGCACACAGCTACAGTAAGCACTGACAAGAAAACAACATTTCAAATGTGATCAAGTGATATTTTAGGGCACTTTTACACCAACAGCAGTTGGTGCGCACCAAATGGCTTTTTCGGACCAAAAGCCCTTAGTTCGGTTTGTTTTCGTTGGTGTGAAAGCATCAATCGCACTCAGGTGCGCACTAAATCAAGTGGAACGAGACCTCCAAAAAGAGGTGGTCTCGGTTCACTTAACTCCGCACCAAATGCCGTACTCCGGTGCGGTCCGCCTGGTGAGAATGCGTACCGAACGCTATGAATCGCATTACCTGACAGCATTAAATCATTTGTAGACTTTAATTTATTTAGTTAGAACACATAAAACATGCTGCAGGGTGAATCACGGACAAACGTGATGCGTCGAGAAGGTGCGGTGTGTCACACACGTCTGGTCTGATGTACAAGTGATTTAATGTGATAAACAATCACTTTATATGACTGACAGTTTTAAGATACACTTAAAATGCACATTTATATTATATGGCTATTTCCTGAAAGTAGTATGTACCAGTATTAACTTGTATTGATCACACTAAAGTATCTATGAAAACGATTAGTTTGTTGATATGTTTGATAAAGCAAAGACAGAGAGGAATCTAAAGGTAAATCAGGGAAAATGAGAGCATCAAAAGAAGGAATTGGTCTAACGCTGAGATTTAAAACACTTGACAGTGCTTGCTGACTTGACCTGACCAGGAAGTGTGATTGAACAAATGCTTAGCATTAGTGTTAAACCCAAAATATCCTGATTCTCACACTATTGTCAAGTCTTACACACCTCTCCGCAGTTTCCCTACAGCCATCACACCCCCAGAACTATCAAAACACCATAGAAAGTGCTTTTAAAAGAGACAGCATCTGCTCCCCAACCACCTAAATTAAATTAAATTAATTAAACAGAATAACAAAATTACTTACTGATAAGAACTCAATACAAAGACTACTCCTACTACTACTACTCTTACAAACTAAAAATAAAACAAATACGGACACTGCCCAACCAGCACAGCACAGCTTTGGGAACTTCTGCAGAAACCTTAAGAAGGCTGGGGTGGAAATCACAGCAATCAAGATCCTGCCTCAACACAGCATTTATTTAATTATTACTATCACTATCTATTAAAAAAAACACTCTTCATTTAGGGATTTTAGCCAGTTAGTTATAAATATTCCATGTTCCCTTTATCTCCATAATTCTTGATAAAGCAGTTGCAAAGCAGTTATGTGACAATCGGCGCTTGCGCTGACACTTTTCACTTCTTACATGTCTCCCTTAGGTAATATTATTAGGAAACACTCCATAAACTTCCATTACTATGCATGTGACACCCAGTTATATTTATTTAAGAAACCAAACCAAACAAATCAACTGATTGAAGCATGCCTAAAAAACATGGATGTCCTGTAATTTCTACTTCTGAATTGAGGCAAAACAGAGGTTATTGTACCTAAAACCTCAGAAACATGCTGTCTAACTATAAAGTTACTTTAGAAGGCATATCTTTGGCCTGAAGGTGTGAGGGACCTCTGAGTTATTTTTGACCGAGATACTGTATTTCATTTACTTCACATATAAAACACATTTCTAATTCACTACTGATAGGGTGTCACAGTAACTCCTTAAAATGCCTCCAGTTAATCCAAAATGCTACAGCCAGAGTTCTGACTGGAATTAGCAAGAGAGGTCACATCTCTCCTACTTTACCTTCTCTTCACTAGCTCCCTGTAAAATCCAGAACAGGATTTAGAATCCTTCTCTCTATAAACAAGCACTTTTTGATCAAGCTTCATAAAATTTTAGAGAACCCATACCTGCCCAGTGTTTTGTCTCTTGATTAATGTTCCTTTATCCCTCCATATTCCACTCACCTCAACCAGCTGAAGCAGATAGTCACCCACTCCTCTCTATTGTTGCCTAGTGCTTATCCAAGAGGGATTTGTTGAGGTTTCTATATAATTTTATACAGTTCCATATAGAGTAATCCTGTGAGGTCTTATTATGTTAAGTGCTTTGAGATGATTTTGTTTGATTTGATGCTATATAAATAAACTGAATTGACTTGAATTCACAGAAACACAAAAGTCCTTGCTGTGGTTGTGTGCATGATGCTGACTCAAGCTCTACTGAATGCCACGGCTGGAAGTAGATGGAGGAAGGGGAGAGGCCAAGGAAAGAAGTGAATGTGTATAAGACTGGTCTGGCATTTAAGCCCCAGGGAGATGTCCAGTTCAGTCTTTGCCCAAGGCAACTGCTGCTCAGAGAGAGTGAGATATAAGAAAGAAAACCCTTCCTCTCTTTCTCTCTCTCGTTACATTCAACAACTTTTGGGGGAGGGCAAGAGGCACTGGCACTTGTTTAAGTGGCATGGGCACAGTGCGCTTTGAGAAGCAGGGACAGCTAGTTCCCCCAGGGTGACATTAAGCTAGTAGGACCCATTTCAGGCAGTGGCCATGCCAAGGTCTGTGGCATCAAAACCAGCATAAAAAAGGAAATTGCTGGAGGGAAGTAAGAGAAAAGGATAAGCAAAGAAGCAAGGAGAGTTGGAGGGTTAGAGTGGACGAAAATAGAAAGAGAAAGTGATGCTAAAGAAGAGTGAAAAGGAACAATTTTGTCATTTAGCTGATGCTCCTTTTTCCAGAACAGCTTTCAAATGAGCAGATGGAAGTTCAGTGGCAGGTTCAAGGACTCTTTGACTGGACTGCAGGCTGATGGACACATTGGACAGAGTTCAAACCCATAAACCCACCTACTTTATAATGGCAGAAGGAAAACAAGAAACACACTTTGATCTCTAGTGCTCTTTTTTCTCTCTATTTCTTATACCCACCGTCTAGTCATTTAGTGGCTCCTGAGAGACTGAGCCAGATTGCTTGTTTGTTCTCTCAACTGGAGACCCCATCCTATACTCTGCACATTATTACATTGTATTGTCATAACCCTTCTATCTCCAGATTATGCAAAAACAATGTCCGGATTTGAGATTTTTCTGTATTGATCCCTGAAGGGCAAATCTGTTTGGATGTCTGCTATGCAGAACCAGACAAATGTTGTGTTTCATAGCACCAATGAAATATATTTTTGAGATTTATGTTTAATAATAACTACAGAAGTAACTCTGAATAATTTTTCAGACATGTACTGGAACCTTAAACGTCCCTAAACATTAACCAGAAGAAACTGTGGATGCAAATGTCAACTGGCCCCGTTATTAAATAGACATTACCCTACCAGCCCCCAAGTGCAAACTCTGATCGAGCCCATGTGCAAATAAAACAGGTAATTGTCCAGAGAATTCACAGTGAAGGAGTCGGTGTTCCTTTGTAGTTGATCTGCTCAGCTCAATCCAGAAGTAACCCTAACCCTTTGCTCTCCTTTAGGAAACCAGAGTGATATACATAGTGATATACATTCCACATTATTTCTAATCATTCAACTGGATGTGCTATAAATAGAACACAGTGATTTCCTCAGTGTACTTTTTGTGTGACTTTATGCCTCCTGCATGCGTTACCGTGGGACCAGCCTAGCCCTCCCCAAAACTCCAAGTGAGAATGTGTCTGACAGGGACGATCTGCTGTTGTGTGCTGTATGTGTGAAAGAGCAACTCCGGACAATGTCCAGACCTGATTCTTCACACATTGTCCAGGGTTCAAATGTGAAAACAGCTTGAGGCTAGACAAAGGCACAGCACTGTTTTGAGCTAAATAAATGACATTAACATCCTGACTTGCATGTCTAGCAGGCTCATCATCTTGTGTTAGTGTATTAACATTTGTTAAGGAGCACTAAACAAAGGAATGAGCAATGGCTAGTTAAGTTGGTTAATTAATTAATTAATATGGTTATAAACACAATTTTGACCTTGATGATAAGTGAGGAAATAAACTGAATTATTAAAGTTCAGATGAGTTCATGAATGCACGTACCAAATCACAAATATTCAACCTCTGGAGACCATGAACCATGTAAATAACTTTGTGCCAATTCACAGCAAGAAGGACCCGCGTTCAAATCCATGGTCAGTGTGCCTGTGTGGAGTTTGCCTGTTCTCCCTGTGTCTGTGTGGATTTTCTTCGGGTACTTCCTCCCACCACCCAAAGACATGCATGTTAGGTTGACTGGTATTCTAAGTTGTCCATAGGTGTGAATGTGAGTGTGGATGCTTGTCTCTATATGTCAACCCTGCAATAGACTGGCGACCTGTCTAGGGTGTATCCTGCCTTTCACTTGATGACAGCTGGGATAGGTTCCAGCAATGCTACGAATCCTACGTTAGGATGACGGATGGATGGATTTTACATGAGAAATGAATAGGAGACTATTTTGCTTGCTTCAATATTCTACATTCAAACACATCCCTATCCACTGTCTTCTTCTAACAGCTTGTCCAAGTGTGTTTTCAAGGGCACTTCCTTCAGATTACACTGTGAATAGCTTTTAAAGAAGCCAGGCCTGAAGTGTGAAGGTAGATAGAGGGGGGTGAGGTTGCATGTGTGTGAAGCAGTACACAACTTTCATGCTCAGCTTTACTTGCTTGTTACTGCCAATGCTTTTTCTTTAATTTATTATAAGAGTGACTTTGGCAGTTTTGCACTCTCTGTTTTTAATAATCAAGGGAAGGGAATGGGAATTAGAAGGCACGAGTATTGAACTGAGAAAGAATGTTAATGTCCAGTCTGTCCTATTTCTATTATTGCCTCAATCTCACCACAGACTCATGTTCTACTCAACATATCTCAGTGCTTTGTTGTCTGACAGCACCACAGGAGGTTCACTGTCACTTATCACTGTCACTGTCACAAATACATAGGAAGAAATTAGACAAAGTCTATTGCATATATAGAGTAAGAGTTGTAGTGATTTCCTCTAACACTAAGAAAACATAGTTATCAGCACAATAGAGTGTAGAGAAATAAAGGTAATTCCTGTTTTAGGATTAGATTCTCTGTAAAGCCTCTGAAGATGATTCACTAAACCGATCACTGTGGCTTATGCCAACTCCTCTCTTCTTTCTATAACAAGGCTGCTTCCAGTAGAAGCTTAAATCTGCTGCTACAGTGCTGCTTAAGGTGCATTAAACAAATTTTCACCACGGGCGGGCAAATGTTTGTCAGCAAATAATTGCCCACTTACACATCCAGCTGACACAGAACAACATGGACATCCCACTGGGATTCATGTTTCTGGGCACCTGATGAAAGTATGTCCAATATTTATTTTAGCTCTGGTCTGGTCTGGTTTCATGCGGGTGCAGTAGCGTAAACCTGACTCAGTTGAGCTTATCGGCAGCTATTACAGTTTTAATGATAGCAGTGAAGATCTATATTGTATATTTTTGGCCTGAAGCAATGTCCTAACATTGGTTAAATGCTAAGCACTAATGTTTAGTGCTATGAGCACACAGTTTCAAATATTAGAAAAAAAATTACTTTTAAACATCACTTGCTGCCCGAGGGCTTTAAGGGTGGTACTTGAAAGTTTCTAGCTTGCTCATTCTCTCTGCTTTGATTCACAACCACAATCATGGCCAACATTGACCCAGATTCATATTAAGAAAAAAAAAAAAAGGATTTCAACCTAAAAAAAACTTTTCAAACAGTATAACACACTGTCCATCTGTATCTGCAGTATATTTCCACAGCTCTATCACACTCAGCTGAAGAAATAACTTTCCTGGTGTTGGTTGGAAAAATTAAACTTTTTTGGTGCACTCACTTTTCATCAAACTACCAATATCTACTGTATTTCTACTCATGATTTTCCTTCCTTTTGACAGAACAGAAAAGATCTGAATCATAGGAAGGGAGACACAGTTAGGGAAGGGGGGGTGATATGCAACAATAGTCCCCAGATGAATCTCAATGAACCCTCAATCCAGGGACATACTGTAGATATGGATGTCATCTTGAACCTCTGTGCCAAATCGGATGCCCCTCTGAAATCTTTAAAGCAACTCACCCTAGCTAATCTTGAACAATGAAGGTAAAATCAATCAGAGATTATTCTAGAAGTGCCGTTTGTGGCCAGACTGTCCAATATTCAGCAAACATTACATCTCACATTAATTACAAAAGACTATGGACAAAAGACTGTTACACCCTCGCTGCAGGAAGGAGCGCTTTCGCAGATCATTCATCCCGACAGCAGTTAGACTCTTTAACACAGTGTGA
>JAUYWH010000009.1:14091888-14107775 GCA_034779795.1 Ctenopoma multispine | reverse complement strand
CACTCACTCACTCACTCACTCACTCACTCACTCACTCACTCACTCACTCACTCACTCACTCACTCACTCACTCTTTCCTGACATAATCCGGTTGATCCATAACAAAATCCTTATTAATAATCCTTAAAAATAAACTCAAACACCAACAGTAAAATGCAGATTAGTGTTTGTGTATTAAACTTCATCACATTAATTATTCCTTATTTAGGAGTGAATATTTTATGCTACAGAGAAACACTTTAGCTGTGAAACTACGTTTTCAGGCACTTTTAACAGGTGACATTGTGAAGAAATACTTTATTTTCACATTGACGTCTTTAATCTCTGCTGAAAAGCTGTACGCATTTTCTCGATCAGGTTTGAGTTTACTCCTCTTCTTTAAATAGTGCATTAACTTTTAGAAGTTAAATAATTTAAAATTTCACTATTCTCCTTGTTCCTTAAAATTGACATGTTGACCGATGTCACTCAATAGCATGATAACATTGCAAAGATTAGGTCATAACCTATTCTCAGGCTACAGCCCATAAATGAGTAAATGGGCCTCATACCATGCCTACACAGGGAACAAGTACTTAAATATCCACTAAATTTTGTATAATATAATGGTATTATCATTTATACATTGCATAAGATCCTTTGAGAGACTGTAGCTTTTGGAGAGTCATGTTGTCAAATGGACTTAAAGGTGGCACTTCCTGCTCAGAGAGCTGTTAGGTGTTAAGGTGCTAAGGTAATGGAGTAGCACTTAATGTGACCTGACTTTCACTCTGCATTTTCATCATGTATCAGACAGTGCTTTTGCATTCAGTAGCAACCAAGATTATCGTCCTGAAATGACACAGCCAATGTACAAAGAAAGAGAAACAGCTGCATGATGCCTCAACCAAATATTTCATTTGGTCTTTGTTTACTTCCTTCATGTTTTTTAAACTTTCTTAGATTAAATTTAGGAGCCTCCTGACACCTCCTGATATTCTCAATAAAACGATGCTGACCTTGGGAACACATTTTTTTTCTCTGTTGGCTGTCACAGTGCAGTTAACTGTGGATCTCTGAGTATTCCTAAATAATGATTACTTTCAGATTTTCATGGGTTTCATGTGGAATTATGTTTGCTCCAATGCACACAAGACAAACAATGCTTACAAATCCTCCTAAACATGACGCCTGGATCTAGGTAATGTTAGGTATTTTATTTTGCTTGAATTTTTTGATTATTATTATGAAGATACCTTCCTCAGTTGTTTCAACACTAAAAAGGACTAGTACTACTACTAACTATGACCAAATTATAACAGCAGCAGTGAACTTTGATGCATGCTAATTTGGACTACGGACAACGGCTTCAAAGCATAATGAGATTTAGTGCTCCGTCAGTTGCCTGTGAGAACAAAGACTGTAGAACATCTCCTAATTTCTTTGTTAGGCAGCTAATTGCATATTTAAATTCTACATATTTGTATTTAACAAGCTAAGTGTAACAAAATGTGACAGTGATACACAGTAATAATTGGAGCACAGAAGCAGGTGCAGAGCCCACATGTAAAAATATCCTGTTATCAATGTTTAGCTATCCTGTAAAGTATCATCAGCATGTGTTTGTGCATGTATGTACCTTCATTCATTCAACCATGTGGCACCACTGATCTGCCCAAATAAACTAGCGCTGAAATAATCATTGAAGTTAACGCAAATAAAAACCTGTCCTAAGAGAAAAAAAACACTGGCTCACCTGAAGCCAAACTTGTCCATAGCGATGGCGAAGTGTCTCGGCTGGTCGTAGCAGTGGTAGAGGTTGCGGTCGTCCATTGGGATCAGGTCCACGTCACTAAAGATGAAGCAGTCGTAGTCTGCTTCCTTCAGAGCCTCCGTGTAGCCAACATTCAACAGCTTGGCACGGTTGAAAGTGTCTTCGCCCAACTGCAAGAAAACACACAAAATTGTCGAAAACTGTTTTTAGATGAGTAGGACAGAGCACATCTTAATTAGCATGTGTCATCTTCTTGAAAGGTTGTGTGCTAAGAATATTTAATAGCTTGGAGCATATACTGATCTGAAACACAAAACAACATCCTACCTTCACAGTTTGAAAGTTTGCCACTTTATAAGGTTAAATGTAAACTACTGTAAAAGTTAGAGAGCGCTCAAAAGGAACTACAGAGAGATTTCATCCTGCCAAAATATAGTATATATATATTTTTTTTATTATAAATGAATAGCATGTTTTAAAAGCAAGCTAGAATTCAAAGTCATGAATCATAAACAAAGAGAAAATGAGTCAGACCAGGCTAAATTAGGTCAGGTTTAAATCAAGTGTGTTTATTTTGTATTAATCCAATGTGAAGAGATGTGCTTGTTGACCCAAGGAAAAGATCAGTTGGTTGAAACAGAAACATATAAAACATGGCCTTCTTCAAATAGTAAATGTTTTTCTTATATTGTAGTCTGCTTTTACATACAACTGTAATTCAGGGATACATCTAGTGTATAATCATTTGAACTCAGACATCAGAAAAGAAAAGGTTATATGGCCAAGTGATATGCAAAACTTTACTGTCAATTAAAAAGTGCAGTTAGTACTGTGAATTACCCTTTCATTTATATGAAGAAGAAGAAGGAAAAGAAGAAGCTACATAAGTCAAGGCTGTAAAAACGTCCTTTAAAATGGTACCACCAAACAAGGTAATACTATTTAGAGCATCTCTGAACATCACTATTATTCTCTGCAGTGCTGGTGTGTATTTACACTGATCAGCGACAACAGTAAATCCAACTGGTGGTTTTAACATTGTGGTGGACAGTGGGCCAGCATGGACGCTCTGATGCAGTATGCATGCAGAATGAACTGATGTGTATATTGACCTCAAGGGCATCTGCTGCTGCAGTGAGGTGCATCTGTTTTTCAGTCTCTGCATGGGCCAAGTTCAACACTTTAGCGAAGATAAATGCAATCTTGTCAAGCAGCACAGCAGCATAAGATCACCGAGGTTAATATATGCTGTACGTTATGACAGATATAAATTCAATAATGTACAGAATATTGTTTATCTCTTTCTGTGGAGTTATTGCGAAACAGCTTGGCCTGGTAAAATTTAAGTCCTTGTCAAGCTGAAGGAGGTCAGTGAGGGAAAGTGTAAACACTCTTTAGTAAACACTTTTTAAGCACAATGAAGGTCCATGCGAACATCGAACGTCCTCTGAATTTATTTTACTTGACAGAGATAAGACCCAGGAAACGTACGGCAGCAGTGATGTGCCATTCAGGAGTGAGCTAAAAATTCAGACCCTTTGTACTGTCAGCAGCTGGAACATGCATTAACAGACTGAGTCATCAAGACAATTTCCCCTCAGGAAATGCTTATGGTACAACTAGTTCTTTTATCTTAGCACAAATGGCCTTAAGTCCCTTAACAATCACAAGTACAAGCTTTATATTCATTGTAAAATCAGTCACTACACCAACTGCAGCTCTAGTTGAGTCACTGACTTCCTCTGCCCATTAAAAAGTGACAGGCAACTATTTAAATGTCAATTCAGTTACAACAAGAGCCAAAAGAACCAGTGAGATGGGAAGAAAAACCTTTGCATTAGAAATGTTTTAGAACATTTGTTGACCAGTGTAATCAAGCTTTTTTTTATTTTTTTTATTAATAATTAACTTTAATCACTTACAAAGCAAAAATGGCAAACAGTGCCTTGTTCAAGTTTCTAAAATATAAACATTTGCTTTTTTCTCATATGATAATAATATAATATTTGGAGTTTTGGACTGTTGGACTGGTCAAACGAAAACAATTTCAACATCAAGTCAACTCTGATCAGGTAAAAAACATTCTTCACCATTTTCTAACAGCTGTAGATGTTAACATAAGACTTAAACTCATTTAGATAGATAATTAATTAATTAGCAATTAATTAATTAATTAACTAATTAATTATGAAACTATTCGCTCTTTATTTATGTTTGAGTTTTTGTTTTTTTATTTGTTAGCTTATATTTTTTGTGGCATCTTGTAACCAGATGCAGGCCTAGCATACAGCTGCACACTAGCACAATAACAATAGGGATTATTTTAATTAATTTATCCATTCATTGCCGTATGTGCAAGTTACTGTTCTTGACATACAGTTATAGTAACACTAGATACTTACAAATGCACTTTCAGAGTTGTCATAACGGTAATATAGACTTTCATTTCATATTTTTTTATATCAAAAAGGACTTCCCAGTTGATGTATGCCTCAGTATCTGAAGCAGAACAATGATCCACTATTGAAAATTGGTACAGTCACATATTCTTTGGCCATTAGGGAAAACCACCCACTTCTGACAACACAGAGAATCTCCAAGATAATTATTGCATCTGCTGCTTATCCTCACTGCTGTTAAGGATACAGTTTCTTTTTTTTTTCTTATTTCAAAGTAGACTTGCTTCAATACTGGTGCATTATCTGTTCAGAAAGACCATGAGTCAAGCACAATTGACACAATTGAAAATTTACCCTCTGGTAAACCCAGAGGGTTTGAGAGCATAATCCTTTGTGTAGGTAACAAACAATCATTTGTCACAAAGCCATCATGTCTCCCAACATCAGTTAAAAAAATTCCTCTATCTGTGTTTGGATGGTTGGTTAAATAGGTTGGAACAATATTATTTGATGCTGGTCTTGCATTACCAGCATTCAAAACAAAAAACTGAATTCAATCTTCAAAAACAAGAGAAATTTATAACATACAAGACTGCCTTTAAATTAAAGGTTTAGTTTTTTCTTATTAGCTACTTCACGTATGTGCAAAAAGTTTCACTAAACAGGGATTTAATGCTGCAGCCTACATTCAATATGTGTGCAGATTACAGTTTTCTTTAAAAATGTTTGCATTTGTGCATGTCTACGTGTGGGAGATTGAGAAATAAAACGAAAATGCAAAGGAGGGAGACAGACATAAACAAAGAGTCTAAAAATGCAGGAGACAGACAGAAAGAGTCTTCCTATTGTGCTGCCTACTCGCAGCAGATGAGCTCATATATATTTAATATAACCAAACCCTCTTATTGTGGTCCAAACCTCATTAAGCATCATTGTGATCAATGTTTATTATTTTAATAAGATGCTGTGAGTGAACTTGCCAGTATCTCGACTTTATGGCGCTCTACATCTTTCCTATTACTTCCTGCCATAAGCAAGCTCACATCTCTTGCAGGATGTGCGGTAAACTGACAACATTATATTGGACAGGCTATTTAAGTTGTGTGCATACACAGTGGCAGAGGAATTGATAGACAGCGGTTCACAGTGTTTTAAGAGTGTGTTGGAAGGTGTGCTTCTTATTTTGAAGCTTCAATTGAATGTTTATGTAATGTGAGATGTCAAACACTTTTGTCTCACAACATAAACTGTCAAAAAGTCATATAGGAGAGGGTGTTCCCCTCTCCCACTGCTCCACTGTGGAGTTTTTAATATAGGTCGTTTTTTTCTTTTTGATGCAGCATCTACTGTGGACTCATTTTGTCTGCTGCCTGTTGCAGCTGTGTTTTTTTTCCCCTGCCACTTCAGGCTGTTGTTTTCTGACCAAAACCATACTCAATTTTTTCTTACCCGGAATTCACTGAAACAAACACAATTTGCCTACAGTGGCCCACAGGGGACAGTAAAACTGTTCATGTGTAAATATTTGACAAATCAATGAATTGCATCTCGACAGGGTGAAATGCAGACAGGGTTCTCCGATTCAGCAAAGGATGATTTTTGGCTTCTCATTTGCAATTTCATAGGGGTCTTTTAACTTTCAAGGACATTTCTGCTCCATTAATTTTTGATCAGGCTGTACATAATGCAGCGTGCCTATGCATGTGAGCGTTGTGTGAATGAGTTTACTGACAAGTGTGACAGATATGCGTGTTTAACAAATATGGTGTCCCTCAGTTAGTCAAGAGCGCTGCCTCTACAAGCTCAGTTATCACAAGAAATATCATTAAAAATGTAATGTGTTGCACAGGTCCTTATTGTCTTCATGGTAACTCTGAGCATTTATCACAGTGGTTCTCAACCTTTTTTGAGTGAGCGCCCCCCTATGCCATCCCAATGCTGTTGAACGCCCCCTGCTGCCCCCCTATAAACAAAATGTCTTTTTAAAGAAGAACACACGCAACTCCAATGCTTGGCTTATATAAAACTGCAAAAAAATAAACGATTCAAAAGTGAATAGTATCTGAAGTGAAAATGTATTCAGTTTCAAACAGCATAGGGTCAAGGTATGACAATGTTAAACTGCCTAAAATGCCATTTTGGATTTTGAACACAACACCAAACTGTCTGAACCAAACTAAAAAATGTTTATTTAGCAATCAACAAAATAAAATTAAACAGAGACATTAGTGGGAGACGTGTGCCTGGTGTGTAGCTGTCAGCTTTTTATGTCTGGACACAGGGATGTAAGTTTGAGCCTGAACCTTCTGAACTGACGAAAAGTAGTTGGTTGTGGCACCTTGTCTGTATGTACAGAACTTGACTGAAATCCTGCTCAACCACTAGTTGGGGAATGTTAAAGGAAATAGAGAGAAACGAGAGTTTCTGAGACTGATGTTTCAGCTGCATTTGTCAGTTCAGCCAAGTTTAATTTGTTTGCTCAGGCTTGAAGAGTATTATAATGATAATACTTGTGATTTATACCATTGACAATATATACATAAGAACATTGCATAAATAAATCAATAATCCACACCTTGGTCAGCTCAGTGAGATGTTTGACTTGACGCAATACACCAGGGGTGTTAAGCTCAATTTCATCGCGGCCACATCAACATTATGGCTGATATAGTGACTAAGTGCAGTGGCCGACGCGTCTATATGAGCAAAGTAGGGAATCGCACATAGCAGCACTTTGGCAGGGGCAGAAAACTGCTGCACTCGGGGTGGAGATGTTAAAAAAAAATTATTTGTCCTGCGACGCATTTTGATTCGTTTGGATTTTTCTGTGTGTGAAGAGAAAATTAACCGAACCGGAAATGCTGCAAAGTTACAAACTTATGAACTGATTCAGACCAAATCAAACGAACGAATGTGTGATAAGTATTTTATATTATCAGTTATTAATGTAAATAATGTGATGATGAATGACGGCACTCAACGCCCCCCAATTTCATTTGACCGCCCCCCTTTTGGCGGCTTCACTCCCATCGCCCCCCACTGCCTCTCGAACGCCCCCTGCGGGGCGGTACCGCCCCCGTTGAGAAACACTGATTTATCACATCACTGATTTTAAAATGTTGTCTACAAACTACAGCTTAGTTCTTTGGGCAGTATTTCACGTTTAAAAATAACTTCTTATCTGCCAGGATAAAAAAGTATGTCACTCTTATTTACAACAGCAAATATTTGGCATGTCAGTATTTGTCATCCATCCATCCATCCATCCATCCATGAATAGGTATATGTAAAGGTGGGGCACCCACACGTGTAACAGCAGTATATCCCTCTTTTTCAGCTTTTCTGCCTGAATTTCTCACTTTGCACGAACCTGAAATTTATCTTTTGACCAGTTTGGGAAAGTGTAACAGTTTGTAAAGGCAACACTGACATGTGACTTTGCTCCACATTAGCAAACAGCTTCCTACAAGCAGTCATATTTCTTGCTGAAGACAGATCTCCAATAATCAGTTTCCTTTTAAATTTGTTCTTTCTACTCACTCGTGAAGGGAATATCTGACTATTTAACTGATAAATGTTCCACTATGTTTCCCACCTAGTTCCTGTGACTGTCAGTGTACAGTGAGTCTATTAAAGCCTTTAAAATGCAGACACTAAAATGCACCATAAAACTGTGGGGAAGAGCAACCTCTTTCACATTTTGCATACGGCGGTAATTTGATCTTTTGTTAATTTAACATTTTTGATTAAAGCTACTTATAAAACAAGTAGGTTTAACTATACAAACTTGTGCATCAGCACAGACAACTAAACGACTACTATGCTCGCTGTTGTGGTTTTGGCAGTTCCCTGTAATCTGTGCCACACTGAGTGTGAGGCAGGACACGGCCACACATGTATAAAGAAACGTGTGTTTAGTCAGTCCTGACGTGAATGAACTTCAAACAAAAGGAACCATGAGACCATAAGGAACAATGTGAAATGATACCAACAAGTGATAAATATTCCAACAACGTGTAACACTGTCTCCAACTTTGTATGAAAGCCTTTGGCAATTAGATTTTTTGCCATCTGGAGCTGGTTATCAACTTCAGTGAAGTTGATAATTAACCATCTCAGATCAAGATAAAATTGAAAAAACAAAAAAAATTCTGGGAGCTTCTTCTGAAATATTCATGCTGCCCATATCTGAGCTATCTTGAAAGCTCAATATGCTGTTGAAACTTTTTCAAAAGGGTTTCCAGAGCCTTAGAAATCCCTCTGCACACACCTGTCGAATGTGACTGAAAGTGTCTGCTTTCAGCATTTTCACACTCAAGCAAAAGAGTGTAAATTTCGGTAACACTGTCAAGAAAACCTGTTGCACATTTATCTACAGGGAAACAGAGGCATAAATCTAAAAGATCACCTAAGAGTCTCTTTCTTTTGAAGGAAACTTGGGGGTCTCTGGGGAGAGTTGCTACTAAATTAGATACACACAATCTAACACCTCTTTCAAAATGATTGTAAAATACAATGTGGGTCATTGAACATCACTATTTAAATGACCATGTTTTAAAACAACTACAATTTAAAGAGCAGTGGGGCAACGTGGAAGAGAAAACCTACGCACATTTAGCCACTTTAGTCCAGGTTGATAAAAGGGCAGCTTTTAGACTTTTACACAGCATTCAAACTGTCATTTATCATGCCCTCATTGATTTTCCCTTGGTGCAGTGGGAATTATTTTAAAAATTCACGTGTAATTTAAGCAAAGATCAGACAAATATCCTTGTCAACTCAAATCAAAGATTAAATGCTTAACATTATAAACATTATGTTACTATATTGCTGATAACATGTAGAACAACAAAATGCGTATTACAATGTAATGCATTACAATGCAGTTGTAATATGGTGACCCTGTTGTTCTTGGTAAGCACAGTCTATCCTCTGTGGTCTGTCCTGAATTATGAACTCACCAAGACAAACATTTGTCCACCAGCTCCCCTCATATACATTATTTTCATGTATCAGGCTTGTTGTGCTCCGTTTTTAATCCTCTGCAACCCCCTTTTACTGTTCAACTGCCAGGGTAAAAGGAAATCTTCTTCCACCTGCACTTCCTGCTCTCATGTCATTACTTTCGTGTATTTTCTCTCTGCTCCTCTCATTCTTCTTGCTCTTTCTGTGTCTGGCAGTTCTTCCCTGGCGTCTCCGCAGTAATCTGGTCAGTGTCAGCCTCTCTGTCTCTACATGCCCTTTGAAAACCAATTATTCCTATCAGCCATATCTGAGTTTCGCCGGATAAACCACTGCTGCTCCCTCTGTGAGTGTATGATGAGACCAACATATAACTTTCTCCCTGATCTATTCACAAACAAAAATACCTGCTACCTACTTACAAGAATTTCCCCAAGGGGATCAATAAAGTATAATACACCAAATGCATTTAACCTCAGTGTTCTGCCTAAACTTTGTCACCAAGCAATGAGGCATTGTTCATTTGAATATATTTGAGTGTGTGGATTGTGTGTACATGACAGTCTCCTGCAGATAGATCATATGGCTGGTCAGTCAGTGGGAAGAGAGACCACATAACACTCTGAGATTTCCCCTTATCTCACTTAATGGTGATTGGATTGAATGCATGTGAGCGGGTCAATGCATAGTTTCCTGTGTATGCATATGGTAAAAAGAAATGGATCTGACCACCTCCAAACAGTAGTTGCACAATCATACATATGTAAGTGGGTCTGTCCAATCTTAGCCACATATTAAAACTGTGCATACGTGGCTATAATAAGATTTATGAGCTGTAGTTGCTTTTAGGAGTTTGAGGGGTGTTGAAGTCGTTCAAAACCAAAAAAGAGTGAGGAACAGATTAAACAGAGATTAACATCTTTAATATAAGATGCAAATGTTAGCTTGTCTGGACAACGTACAAATTAAAATGTTAATTGAGCCTCATAAAAAAATGGTCTTTAACCACTTACATTACTACGTAAGCTGTAAGTCTGTATAGTTATAGTGAATGTAATAAAAACTTTAAAAAATGATTATATATTTATGACTACCACACTCATTATGTCTACATGATGTGGAAGCTAGTCCTTTACCTTTTTGCTAATCTTAGCAGCTCTCTTCTACCCTTGTTTTGATCTGGTTAGGTTTGCACTAAAAACTAGGATGTAAGACTAGTAGCCAAACAGGAATATCAGAATAAATTTACACTGTTTTCATATTTATAATACAAACTAACTTCATTATCAACTGTACAAAGCAGGTAACTGCTGACGTGCCATGAAGCACCATGTTTAGACTATGCTTCAAAATCTAGTTTTGAGACCTTTAGTGAAATCATTTATTGTAAAGTTGTTGAATTTTTTATCAATGTCTTCTCTGTGTGAAGTAATTACCACATAGAAAACTTTGGGCAAGGTCGTATTACGCCATCAAAGAAGCACCAGGGTCACAACCAACAGTTATTTTAATTAATAACACATCTGACAATGACATTCTTTAATAATGTAAGTGACAGATTGCTCACTGCAGAAAAATAGTGAGAAATTCCCAGCATTCTTTCCCAAAGCAAGGTTTCTTTTTTCACCCATAAAAACCTAAAAATGTTGAGTTTACTATCACAAAAAACTGTGAGACTGGCAAATATTTAGCTTTCAGAAGCTGGTACGAATGGTTTAGTTTCAGAAATATTAATAATAATTAACTTTTCGTCAATAAAAAAAGAACTAATGATAACGGTTGTCTTTTGAGTGCCGCGGTGGGGGCTCCTCGAGAAGTTAATGTGGCTTTGAATACAAGAAATGTCAGATCATGACAGTGTTTTCAGTGAACTCAGGAAGGTGATGTCAGTGTAATTAACTTACTAGCTACAGCTAATAGAATCCGCTAGCGATATTCATTATCATCATGAGAAGCTGGTTTTGTCTACCTTTGTCTGTAATCAAGGACACATTATTACAGTGGATGATTATCCCTTCATTATCAGTGTAAACTGATAATGTACCAAGGCAGAACAGAAAACCTGACAGGATAACATAATTATAAATAATAATGATTTTGTGCAAAAAAAAAAGAAGAAAAAAGAAGAGAGAACTATTGTGTTTCTGTATGAACATGTATGAACCATGTTTGTGACTAAATGCACTCAACCGTGCATTCTTAATAAAAGATGATGATCCCTTCATTACACAAACACCTGGGAAACAGGAGGCTCATCAAATCTCAATTAGATAACTGCAGTCACTGATACACACACAAACACTCACCAGGTTATGTATATCTAATTCATAACCTTACAGTCTCCAAAAATATCTGCAGCAGTGTGTTTCCTGCTTTATGAAAGCTTGGCACAGAGCACAAAGAATGAGAAGGGAAAAAGTGTGACAGAGTTGGCGTGGGGCCAGAATAACTAATTTAGTGTAATGACTTTCTGGCAGTGTGGACACAGAGGAGCTCCCACATAAAGCAAAAGGCCGAGCCACGACGGACAATTCAATTACTATTCCGCCTCAGTATAGTCGATAGTCAGAGATCAGGGCAACATCAACACAACAGCCGGTGATGATATGCTTCTCCGCTGCACCGAAACAACGAAGCAAGTAATTTGTTGTGGGTAAATAGGAATGGGACAACACTTTTATTATAAACGGTACAGGAACTTTTGTTTTATTGCAGGAATCTAGACTTAGACGTCCATATGGAAATAACAAGTGAAACTGCAGTATAGTCTGCTCTTTTTATTTCTTGGTTATTGTGTGGAGGATCCTGCACTGAATTAAATGGTGGAAAAGCTCTGCAGCTGCACTGTTCTGTGTTATCTTTGATATTATGTGCAAAAGGAGAATGGGAATAACACTTATTCTGCCCTCTATATATTACACTGACACAGTAAATGTAATGTTTTTATTCCTAATTGAAGGTTAAAGTGATTTGAAAGGTCCGCTGAAAAGGCCAGATATTCTCAAGAGGCCAATTCTGAAATAACACTGGAAAGTAAAACCATGTCTGATTCTTTGTGCAGCTTTAATTTGCACAAACTATTCAAACCAGTGGAAAAGATTAAACGTATTTTAAATGCATCTGAGTCTGTGTTAAAGTCCTGCTCCTGCAGTAATTGAACAACTGCACAAATTATTGAAATTAATAATGCAATTAATAAATTACGTTTTACCCAACCAAATGTTTCTTGTTTCCAAACAAGTCTGTGAACAAAAAAGTACATCAGAGGTCAAACAAAACTATTCTGTGGTGGTGCACTCTTTTAATTTTATGCGGTGGTTTGCTGGGACAGCAGGGTGAGATCAACAGAATATATGAAGCAATCAATCATAAATAAAGTAGTATCTTATTACTTATCTTACTTTGTACAAAACCTTTTTCCCCTTTAAGTAGTTTAAAACTGCTTAGTATTTTTCCAAATGATTTGAATGTACAAATAACCAACTGTGTGCTACAGTAATAACTTTTTAAGGTGATTTTATGTCACTTAAAGGTTTGACCTGCTAGATGTCACAAAGGTGAAAAGAAAATAGGCTAAATCACGTGGATCACCATAATACAACAACTGATGTACTGTATGTAGCAGAGATACAGACAATGGCCGATCACAAACAATAATGCATGTTGTTAGACCCACATTGACAAACAAGAAAACAGCTTGCAGCACCCTGACGTGACAGTATAAGTTAGTGAGAAAGAGAGAAAGTGACTAGCATTGAACTATCAACATTAAAACATCAACATGACAGTATAAGCCAGAGAGGAGGATGGTCAGAGAAAGACAAAAAAGGAAGATAGACAGTCATAACAAAAGACTGATGAACATAAATGGAGAGAGATGACAATAGAAAGAGAAAGGAAAGATGCTGATGATAATAACAGAGTAGCTGCCAAGAGCGATGACAGTAAAGGTTAGAGCTGCCCTGCAGGAGTTGGCCGACATGTGTCACTCAGAGAAAAAGCAGACTCATCCAGAAAACAAAACACACACATATACACACACTTACAGGAGCTGCCAACTGACGTGCACAGACAGAAACACTTCCCATGCCAATGGGGAGCGTCAGCGAGGTGAAGGGCAGAGAATCAAACCCACCCGACATTTTGACAAATATGGGGCCAGATGGTTGCTATGGCTTGTTGCTTTGACCTGCTGCGCCAGACCTGCTCTCACAGACATATGGGCTCTGAATGTGACAAAAACAACTGTGATGCTGTAAAAACCAAAGAGGGGTCCTCACCAGAGAGAGAAGTGATTCCCTCTCTTTCTCTCTGGGGCATTGCAGCCCTCATGTGACTCATCATATCTAACCTCTCTAGCATCAAGGACACCCAATATGCACAAACCCAAACACTTCCACCTGGAAACTATATTCCTGCAAAGCACCTCTTTTGCAATGTTCGACGTGAGACTCCTAGCAACACGGACTCAAAACATCATGCTTAGAATGGCTAAAAAATATATAAAAAGGCATAAATGACAACAACCTGACCTCGTAGTATTTAGCGTAGCACACAAACTAAACTATTTTACAATTACCACATCTCTCCAGGTCTGTTTCCATACATATGTTCAACTTATGCAGCACAAAAGTAAGTGTAAATGCCAGAAATGCAAACAATTGAAAATACTGCTAAAAACCTTTTTTGACTGAGGTAGAAAATATGCTATGTGTGTATCAGCAATGACATAACACCATAAAAGCTGATGAATAACAGACATCTTGAAGCTACATGCGGAGCTGTAAATCATAATAGATTATTCTATTGATTATTTGTTTGATGGATAGTTTAGTCTATAAAATGTCAGAAAACAATGAAAGTTGAATGAAGGCCCATTACAAGACCTAAAGCAACCTGCAATATTTCTAAGAATGTATGTGATTTTGTGTTCTGCAGAAGTTTGTTTTTGTTTGAATCTGTTAATGTCAAGGCAATAAACATAAAAACACATTATATGCTCTACAACAATAATCCTATCTTCCCCATACATGTGCCTGTCCCACCAGTACTTGTCACACTACTACGACACTTTTCTGTTGTCAGTTTTTCAACAGATTACGGAAAAGGTCCAGGTAACATGGTCGACATTTTCATAAAAGTTAAAAAGTTTCAGAGTTTGACTCCTTTCTTTGTTTCACAGCAGTGGTCAGTCTTATGATGCCTAGAGTCAACAACTGATTGTGAATCCTATAGCATCCCACAGAGATAATATGTAAATATCAATGTAACCATTTCTACTGTATATCACCTACAGTGAAGTCAAAGTATAGTCTATAATTAGACATCTTGAGCCATCAACACCAAATGTGAAACAATAATGAATGTGCTGTGGAGATGAGGTCATGTATGATCACAGCTGAGACACATTGTTGACACACGGTTTTTATTTTTCTGAACTCTCAACTAAAACAGACATTTCTAACATTTGTATGTTATGCATCTCTTGAAGCATATGAGTCTTTTCTGCTTCTGTTTCCACCTCATTTTTAGATCGGGTAAAACACTAGAACAAGCAAACAAAGGCTGGGTTACATACTGCATGGCCTTCAAACTACAGCTCGATACAGTACGATGACTCATCCTTCCCAATTTCCCATCAGTAGCAATATGGGACACCATCTGCCTCACCCTAATAATGACAGAGTCTTCTCCAATTTCCCCATCACTTTGAGTTATTGCCTGAGCCTGTGTGTGTTAAGACTGTCTGAGTTTGAGCTCAAGCAAATGAAGAATGAACTATTTCCCAATATCGCTGGTAGAATCCGGAAACATTTCTCTGCTAGTGTACAGACCAAGAGACAGCAATGTGACAAGCTAATAATGTCATAATGATTCTTTTCCTGACACTCAATTTCTGGGAGTGAAAGCTAGACACGTGGATTTTGTTGTAGCAACAAGAAACCTCCAAAATCACAAGTTTCATACACAGGTCACTGTGGTTTGAACTACTAGTTTCTACTGCATTTCTGATTCACCCTGTTTTCAACAAATGAGTAATAAATTGGTTCTGAAAATTAAATCTACATGTGACTACTCCACTGCAGCTCAGCAATCGATGTTGCCTAGTTTTTGCTCAAGGGGGATTTGTTGGATTTTCAGTATAACTCTAGAAGTCTGTATGTTTTTTTTACATATAGTTCATATATAGTTTTATTTAACCTGACCCTGATTTGTTTTGTATCTACCCCTAACCCAATGGACTGTTCCCATTCCACATCCGTGGAGTGAATTTAGTGCTGCTTCTCAGACGTCAAATTGCGCAACAGCGCCTAACCTTAATGGCCCTAAAGGTTGTTTATCCCAACCCTCTCATATAGTGCATGTGAGTGTTGTATAAAGCGTGCTTCACATAAGGCAGGTATCTCTTGAAATTGCGCTCCTTTGGCATCAGGTGCCAACATCACAGCTGCCATCTTGCAATGCAGCCCTGTCTCCTAAAAATTACGTCCATATAGGACGAAACTACATTCCGGATTACGTTTTGTTACAGAATGTATTTGCAACCGAATTACGTTTCTATAGAACGTAATGATCATTATGTCCACGATTGACGTAAATGAGAAGTGTGAAATACGTTGATACTGAACGTAATATTGAAACATGTCTGTGAAGATTCTCAGTCATCCAGGTAAAGTTGTCTGAAGATTGAGTCAGGGCAACTGGACTTCTTTCTTCCAAGTAGAGACGTTTCGTTCTGCATCCACAGAACTTTATCAATCTGAGTTAAGTTG
>JAUYWH010000009.1:14053480-14091788 GCA_034779795.1 Ctenopoma multispine | reverse complement strand
AAATATCCGATCCATATCCCATTTTCTGTCGGCTAAAATATCCGATGTTACATTTCAACATCCAGACGTGAGTTTAGTAATAACACCTTGTTTTCAATTTTATGTTTTGTGTCGCTTCAGAAACACAACGTAAAAACGTAGAAATGACAAAACATGATCTTTTTTCTAAACCTAACCTCACTGTTTCTCTTGCCTACACCCAACACTCAATGGGGACTTTGGTCTCGAACTCGGGTCTCCTGCATGTCAGACCTCGACAATGTACGCCCTCCGCCCCCCCCAACCACCTCCTTGCAAATCCCTTTACTTTAATAAATGTTTTACGTCATTCGTTCATTCATAAAAATATGTTTCAGTACAATGTAAAAATACGTTACACCAAAACGTAATTATGTCTCAAATATGTCTTGTAGAAAACGTAATTGGGAATGCAGTTTCGTCCTATACAGACGTAATTCTTAGGAGACAGGGTTGTGCAATGCCACCAAATGACGGCTGATGTAACACTTAATTTCACCCAAACACCAGAGCTAAAACATATTATACCACAGTATACCACATGTTGTACTATATAATGATGCTGATTTTGTTGTCTGTTTCATTAGATCCATAAACATTTTTGCATATCATTTTTTTCTCACAGTGATTAACGGTTTAGTCTTAAGAGAGTCATCTCTCCGGGCTCTAACTGAACTAACGTTTGATAGAAAACCTATGACATCTTTCAAAAACAATTAAGTGGTATACCTTTTTTACTTAAAGCTGGTGCAAGTTAAAGCACAAAATTAAATTAAGCTTACATCGGCTGTTCTTTCCATCATGATGGTGTAAGGACAAGTATGAGGATCTAATCAGAGCTGATAGCTGTCCAAGGAGGATTTATTAATTAGTATGTTGGTGTGAAAGGAGGGAAGCACAGAGAGCTTGGGAGTTGTCAAGGTTTTGGTAACATGACTGCAGTGTAATACGGTATGAATACAAATCAGCTCTAATTAAAATTATTTACAGTAAGTTAGTGCCATCAGCACCTTTCCCATATGTCTGTTTTCTACTTTCTTTCTAATTGAATCTAAGAAAAACTTTACTTCCCTTGTTATAGGACATCCCTGGATGAAGACAAACTCTTCATGGTTGAACGAACATAAATCAGATTTTTAAAACAACTGTGCAGTGGATGCAGGCTGCAGAGATTGACAGTGTGATCTATTGGGATATTCAAGCTGCTTCACATTATTCATGGCCATGTACAGCTGGGGTCAACAGCATGGTTGCTCTGGGAATGAGAGGTCTAAAGGCGCTGTATCATTCTAGATACATTTTACAGCCGCTAGCTAAATCTCTTCTAAGTGAATTATGTGCCATATATTAACTGTATGGCTTTGAAATGGATGTGCAGCCCTAGCTGAAAAACACTGCCTAGCTGAATATTGCCTGTGATATGATCAAACTTGTTTTTTTATGACCAAACTTTACCTTTTTGGGCATTTTGAATGGATCGATGCAAAGATACAACTCATTCTTCTTTCATTTTGTTCTTTGTCGTTTTTCGAAGAGTACTCCACTGGTAGACGTCTTTGCAGTTGGAGAAGATGATGTAAATTACGTACTCAACACAACACACCCACTGAAATAGGCAGGCTTCACAACCGAACTGTACTTAAAGTACAGTGTAAAAGTTACTCAGCATCAGATCAAACTAAAAGTCCACACATCAGAATCTCGGTGAGGATGTACTTGTGAAGTGTTCACACATATAGATTCAAAACGCTGGGGCAGCAACAGCAGCTGCTCCTCATGTAACTTAACAAAGAATTAGTCCAGCTACACATTTCACAGAGAAATTTGAGAAAAGATCCTCGTCCTCTGATGCAGTTCAGCTACAGCTGGATGAGAACCAACCAGGAGCATCTTTTTTCCTGTGGAAACCGAAGCACTAAGTGGTTTATTTTACTATATCACATGACATTTTAAACAAAATGGATGGCTGTGGTGCACAAACCAGTAAATGATGTTTTACAGGTTCAACACAACACCCTAAACTACTGATTCATAAGGGGCCAGACAGATGCTGAGATTTTGTATTGATATGTGTGAATATCATACACTTTAGTTTAGTATAGCATGTTAGCATAGTACAGCTGATTGGCACACAATGACCAACTGAGTGTATTGAGAAGGTGTTTGGCACAAAATGTGACCTGATAGAAAAAAGTTAAGGTGTCTACATACTCACATACGCATAATAATTCGTCCTGAGAGGGACATAAATCTGTTCACCAAATTTAATGGCAATCCAAGAAGGATGTAGATGGCACAAAGTCCACTGACAAAATTAATTCACACACTCAACATGTGATTGAGAATTGACATCCAGCTCTACCTGATCTGTACCTCCACAGATATAATGCACATTTATAATCTCATTGCATTATTTCTAGTGATAACAGATACACTGGGGGTTACCAGTGTTATGTGAACGTACAAAACTGCTTCTCTACTAACAGCAAAGCCTGCCCTCCTATTGTGTACTTTCACAGATAACACTGGCTTTATTTGTGTTTTAGGTTTTGCTTCCACAAAAAAAGAGGTCCGAGGGAGATTAACAATCTGTTTTGATGCGTTTGAAACTGAATCACATGCCATAACCTTTGGCTCATAACTGGATAGAAGCATATTTCACCGTTCGTACAGTAAAGTAATATGCTCATAGTTTGCCCTTGCCACACCTGAGCACAAAGCTGAGATAGGAAACAGAGTTGAGATAAGGAATTTTCCAACTAAGCACAGGATGAATTGAGCCCCAAGGGGCAAGTAAGCCCAAAATGTGGCTGGTCAGCTTACTGCACAGCAGGAGTGCTGCGTGTTTGTGGTTTAATATACACAGTATACAGTGTGTGTGTGTGTCTTGGGTAATGATGCAGTTAGAAGAAGTAGTTCCATCATCATAGAGCAAGAGTGAAAGCACACCATAAACCACTACATCAGAATATAAGAAATGGGTGCAAAAAAACAATAAACAGAGAAGCTGCTCCTGTTAAACTGCTTCTGTCCTCTCTGTCAGAGTTTGACACAAATACACACACACACACAGTAGGTTGGCAACATGATCTGCCAACAAACAATCAGTGCTTGGACAAACATTTGTGTAAATGGTGTGTGGCAGATGCTCATTGCCAAGCTAATCGAACAGCTCAGTGGATTTTTCTGTGTTGTCAAGTAAGGGTGGTAGTTGAGATGGATGTTTCATCTGTCTTTCTCGTAGATTGACCTATGACTTGCATTTGTGAAAAGGTTTTACAAATGTACCAGTCACCTTAGCTAGTAGGTCAAAGTAGGACTCTGCCTGCAGCCTTAACAGAAAGACAGTATGAAATTTATAGATAAACAACTAGCTGTTAGCTGGGAAAACCACCACTACAAATTTCTACAGCTGTACAGTGAAACAAAGTGAGAAAAGACAAGTACGACTGAAATAAATACTTCTGGCTGCATTACAAACTTTAATTAAGCTGTTTAATTCATATTCTTAATTCATACTCTTTCCCTGAGCCGATTGATTTTCTACACCTAACATAACGCTTAGAACTTATGATCATGAAAAAACTGTGACAAATTAGAAGTCTCCGTTGATGCACCTGAACCTGAACCTGAGTCTGAATACATCAGAATCAAACCTCTTTACAACTAAATGCATCTCCAATGATTTTAACAAGTAATTCTTTCTTCTACCTTCTTCTTCTGCAAATCCGGGCAGATGTCAACTCAACTCAACAAGAATCTTAGAAATGATTTTTCTGCATAACACAACCAGAAAGGTCCAGTCATGCTCCATCCAGTATCACACGACAATGACACACAGGGTGTATCATTCAGGCAACTACACAGCTTTCTGAGTGCAACTAACTTTTCCTGTAGGATTGTACCATAATCCCCTCACTCATTTATTGTACACGTGAAGATATTTAGTTGCACTCGTCCTTTTGAAGTACTTTAATGCACTTAATAAGTATGCAGACTCGCACCGCTTATGTCAAAACACACCCACTACAGTTTAAACACTCACTAAGCAGTCTGTTCAACAGATTTTCCACTTTTCATATGCTTAGGGAAATTTGGATGTTTTACTTTCAACCTTATATAATCAGCTCAAACCATTCTCCGTTTAGACAGAAGTGATTTAATGATGGAGACGAAGGAAACCAACTTTTACGATTGGCACATGTTCAAACAAGCAAAGATGAGAGAGAAAGACGATAACTGACTTGGTGTGAAATGCAAATAACCAGTGTATGTTAAATTAATCAGTGGGTTTATAAGATTATTTAGCACACTACTGATCACAGAATACCGACCACATCTTCTTAAAGCTGTTTTCATCCAGGAAGGCAGATGTTCAAGCATGGAAGCAGAAGGAGGACAGCATCACATCAAAACATGTTTTGATGGTTTAAAACTATCAGAGAGGTTAAAACAAGCTCTAGCTTAATACTGTAAAATATGAATTAAATAGACTCAACGTGCAGAATTTCTACCAAAATTTGAGTAACACACACAAAGACATGACACACACAACATTACTCAATAACACGTACTGCAGTTTTTTTTCTACACTCTCTTTCCGTTCTTTTTTTGCTGCTATCACAATCTCTAACCCCACACATTATTTATCACCTTATTTCATAACGATCTCACTTTTTTCAGTGCATACAGAAAAACTATATCTTACTTGTTTGATAGCGTCTTCAGTTTCTTAGCTTTGCTGAGTTTTGAAGTTAAACACACCATCAGTGGAACATAATTACATAGGAACGAAATGCTCATCAGTTTCATTTGGCCCAACGCTGGCGCGTGAAGGCTTGATTACAAAGTCTATAATGATACACTGATCATTTATTCCTAAAACGCAGCACAGACACAACATAATGTGAGAGAAAGACACTCATAGGAGCTAAACAACTCAATAACAAACACTATTATGACAATCTCAGTCGTCTCAGATTGTTCGGAGGCTATTATGCAAGACATGCCGCTGTGTTAGAACACAAGTATAACATCACTGTTACTTATTTCAAAAACAAAACAAATATTAAGTGCCTGTAGCAATGCCCATTGTGTACTTTGCATTGTTTTAAGAACCCTCATTTGCTCATCGCTCCACGGAGAGATAAGGAAAAAAACACAGGAATAGGGAACAAATTCATTCAACAAGCCACTGACTTCAATCAACATGTCTCCACCACTGACTTAACACAAAGTATTCACTGCAGGGTGACTGTCTTGGACTGTGTTATATCACGCAGGTGTCATTGTTTCCACCCCCTACACATGAAATAAGGCACAGGGAAAGTCATCCAGCATGTTGGCAGCAGCGTAGGTTCCTGTGTGAGCTTCCCCTTCACTCATGGAGAGATAATCAACACAGTGCAGTGTTTAATCTCAGACATGTCCTCTGAACCATACATCACTCCATATAGCTGCTCGCTGCTTTATACAGCACATAGGCAGGGTGGGATATATTTCAGTCCCTGACAGGCGAGCACATCTCCTCTGTCCTGGACTAATGTCCCCTTGCTCCAAATGGAGTGAACCATGTGTTTGAGGTCTTTTGAGGTTGGAGGCCTTCAGCTGTCAGCACAGGTTTACCTATTCAGTGGTGAAAGCTGTGGTGGAAGCAAGTGTTATCCATGTAGAAAGGAATGAAAAGCTTAGCTGGAAGTACAAGAAGAGAAGAAACTAACACAACACAAATGAATATTTCTACTAAACCAACTGAGCACCTATGATATGTAAGCATCGCTTACACAGCTAAGATTTTAGGGGGAGAAGTGAAATTATTTGACCTGAACAAGAGCACTAACCTTTGAATCACATGATGTCAGTGCACTCTGAAGACACTGGTGAAGAACACTGCCACTCAGTTTGCCAACCTCGTCTCCTAAAAGTTATGTTTATATAAAACTAAACTGCAATTTCGATTAAGTTTTTCTAGAGAACGTAATTGTGATGTTGTACTGAAATATTTTGTGAATCAATGACGTGATTATTAACGCGAAGCGATTTGAAAAGAGGTGTTTGGGGTAGATGAAGGGTGAATGACATGTTGGAGACCCGAGGTCAAGACCAAAGTCCTGAGTTTGGGTTTAGCCAATTAAAGTACTGAGGCTAGGGTTAGAAAAAAGATCTGTTTTAGTTTCTTTTTTAATGCAGACGTTGTGTGTGACATTTTTGTCCATTAACCAGCCCACAGTCTTTCCCTGACCCTAAGCCACTGCTGTCGGATCCCAACCATAAAACACTGTAATATCGCTGCACTCACTCATCTGGATGTTGAAATGTAACGTCGGATATTTTTTGACAGAAAACCAGTTGTAGATTGGATATTTTGGCAGTACCTGTGAACATTTCATTAATATGTTCAGTATTTGTGACTTGTCATTTCGTCGTTAACTGTGAACATGTGATCATTATGTTAACAGAAAACAGAATTGCAGTTTAGTTGTATATGAATGTAATTTTTAGCAGACTGAAACTCGGATGTTTCTTTCAGTGTTGCCTCAGCACACTGTAATCTTTAAATACAGCAGCGCACTCATGGTCGCTGCTGGCTGCCATGACAGTTGTGAGCAGCTCTTGGTGTTTGCTAGTTTTAGTGCTGCTGTGGCGGCTGTGGCTAGTACTGGTGCGGAGGTTCAAATTCTTGCAGAAAGGGTTGCATGCAAAAACATGTTTAACCTAAAGTGTTGGGCCTCATCACCCAGCTTTACAATAGTATGTATGTACTTTAACGTTTTGTTTTTAGTATATAGCAGGCTTCTCATTTCCCTGCAGTCAGCTAAATTGTACATTACTGTGCTTTGCAGTTTGATATGTAAATCCACCAAATGTGATTCAATTAATAATTCACAAGTATGTCATTTAGGTCAATTGTCCCTATGTTTTCCAGTCAGTTTTACACCTGGTAAATGTTGTTGAGGAAGCGTAATGTAGGAAATTAGAGCACTGGTCCCAGTAGGGTTGGAGCCTTGGAATGCGATCAGGACGCCATAAGAAATGAGTGTGCAACCATCTGCCAGTTCTTGTCTCAATATGTTCACCAATGCGCAGAGGAAATTGATTCCATTTATGGCCAAAGAAATATGAAAAATAGCAAACTGTTGGATATAAAACGTCTCAAAGTGAGAACAAAAACTAAAATAGCACCTGAGCAAAATTATAATCAAAAGATTAAACAATGTGTTTGTCTTGTTCAATGTAAGCTGACAGTGTTAGTACAGCTAACTAGCTTACACCCTACAATATGAACTGGGCATTAAAGTCAGTGAGCAAATTATTAGCTAACTGTATGCTGCTTTATCACAGGTTACTGTCACAATACCAAACATACAGGTTTACAATTAAAGTTTTTTTTATTTCAGAATCCCATATATAAAGATAACATTCTAATAATAACACTAGACACCAGAAAATCAATGGAAAATATATCCACTTATTGGTCTTGCCTCTGTTACAGACTAAGATGGTATTATACATTCAAGGAGATCAGTTTTGTTTATGTTAAGAACTATCTAAACTGTGCACAAATTACCACTATAATCAATTTATCGGCTATTCTGTCCAATTTAAATAGTAGAGCGGAGTTAAGGTGTTTTACAGCTCCAGACATCTCTACTTCTAATTAACAATCCAATTAGCTTTAATTGTGGAATTATAATGAAAACCAATCTCCAAGAAATGTAATCAAAACTAAGTCAAACCCCTTTCGACACTGATGATTCGTTTGCAGAAAGTTTGCAATAGTGGATTATGTTGGATTTGATTTAATATCTTTGTTTTGGATTTAGAGAAATTGGTTTGATCATAAGAGGATTAGTGTGAATTAGTTCATCTTCATAGTAAAACCTTCTTTTTAGAAAGTCTATGGTTGGCAATATTAATACAGTCATATTTATTATATTATAGATATTTTGCTTTGTGTAGTCATCTGTCCACTCATAGTAACCTGGCATTGGACTGAAATCCCTGAATAATATGCAAGGGCATTGCAGTGATATGATGTGACCTCAGCTCAGTTTATAATTAAACCCCAACAGAAGCTGGCCTCCATTCTGCAAGGTTTTGAAAGGTCATACATATGATGGGAGAAAAAATAAAAGGGTTGTGGAAAATGGCATTACAGTATCTCACTGGGCAGGCTAACAGCCTGTGACCTTCTTTTCCCCAGTGCATATTTACCACGAATTAGGATCTTTCAGTAATGTACAGTACACGGCAGTAAAAGCTCAGGGGAATGGGAGCACTGTAACACATCACGAAGCACTGTAAATCTTAATTTAACTTCATTCATTTTTTTCCTGTTGTTTCTCCTCACAAACAGCACTGAATGTTGCCATAGCTTAATATTAAGACAAAAAATAAGAAAAGATTTATGATATTTTTAGCTAAAAAATTAAAAATGATAACTGCTCTTGAATAGTTGTAACAAGGTAAATTTTAGTAAATTTTCTGTTTCAGGTTTGCCTTGAGCATCAGTGAAATGATAGCGACAGCATAAAACTGTTCTCCCAAATACTTAATCACTCATGCATATACTGCATCTGGACCACAATATGATCTATATAAAAATAAAACTTGCATAAATCCATTTTTCACTTTCTAGTAGATGAAAAATGTGGTCCATTCTTTAATAATGATCTCATGCTGTTTGAATGTTCAAACTGTTTACACTGTATACAAGATATTTATAAAAAAAAGTGAAGCTTGAGATGAGTTTCATACATTAGACACTGTGTGGTCCAATGACCTGGAACAAAATTAGGATTTCTATTTTCTAATGTATTAAAGACTTCACCAGTATATATATTTTTGTATCTTTGTGCAGCCATGTGTGTGAATTCTGCTAACTTGGCAAAAAACAAGATTTCTGTGGGATAGTGCAACTCACATACTGCATGAGCTCATATACTAGTTGCTATTCAATAAGTTAACTAACCAAGGCAAACAGTACACAGATACTCTGAAGAACTATTTTTTAAAAGGCAAATCTTAGATTCGTAGTACTGTAAGGCAGTTATGCAGGCTTTGTGAGGTCTCTCCCCAGGCTGGCAATCCATCATGTGGGAGGAGAACAGCCATGATTCCCTGAATTACCTCATCTCCCACACACGCACACACACATATTCCCCTGAGTCATCACTGACCACCACACTGTCTTCGGGAGAGGCCAGGTACAGGAGAAGGAGGTGAAATACGAGGGTAACATGGAGAGAGCAGAGGAAAAGAAAGGCACAGAAAGAGAGAAACAGGAAATGGGAATAGTGAAAACAAAGACATGAGGTATGATGCAAGGCTAGACAGAGATACCCTAGTCTATTACACACAGCACTTCCTTGGCAACAGACGAACTGTCTTAAATAGTTTCAAACTGCTGAAATAAACGTCCACCCACAAATGCACACTGAGACACAAACACAAAGGAGCTTATGCTTCTTATGCAAGTTGTTTTCCTTTGCTAATGTGAATGTCTTTGAGAACATTGAAAGCTGTGGCTGTGTGCTAGCAGGTGAATGAAATGGTGTCAGTGAGGCCAAGGTGTTCACCCAGACCTAATCACCACTGGCCCTGTCATAATTCCCCTCTTGATACTGAATCGATGTCAAAGAGCTGTAGCGTTTTCAGCACAAACATACATGGGCATGACCAAACATTTTTAAGTTTTGACCTTCATTTTTTATCAGTTTGGCTTCTTTGACATATAAATTACAAAATCTGATGTGATTATAAATGAATTAAACATATGACACGCAAAATCATCTAAATCATCACTGGTGCAGCTGACCGATATAAGAAGTCACGCAGTTAGTTAAGAGGAGATCATCTAAGTGCAGTGAATGTGTTCCAAGGATTGTAGTATAAATTCAATTGTATCTGAATGGTCCAATTATAATCCAATTATTGGTGAATCAGTATCCAGGCCAAAAGCTACACTATGAAGACAGATGATGACCATATGCGTCTCCTCAAAAAGGTTGGAGGATGGATACAAGAAGGTTTTGTATCAAGAAAGTTAATAAATATCCCTTGGCGCACAGTTAAATGCATAATTTAAAAATGGAGGGAACATGGCACAGAGGCACATGCATAAAACTTCCTACAACAGGATGCATTGAAAAACTGAACAGTTAGGACTAGTGAGGAAGAAGAGTTTCAAGCTTCCACGGGTGGTCTTATCAGACCAAAGAACCTTCTTCCAGTTGACTTCAAAGTCTCCCACACACCTTCTGGCAAACTCTAGCTGAGATTTAATATGAGTTTTTTTTTTCTTTTTGCCACTCTCACATAAAGCTTTGGCTAGTGAACAACCCAGCCAACAAGTGCTGTATCTCTGCCATCTCAGCCACTGAAGCTTTTAACTCCTCATGAATAACTGGACCTTACAGATACCAGCGTATTTATATTACAATCCTTGGAACATGTAACAAAAGGAAATGTGAAAAAAAAAGACACAGAATGGCATCTTTCACAGAGCGAAAGGTCCTGTCAGATGTCTCGACCGCATGCTCTTCTCTCCCAACGCACAGTACAATCCCCTCTCTTTGTTTAAAATTTCAAAAGGAAGCTTTCGCTGTGCTGCATTTCTGAGTACAACAGGCTCCTCCTGCTGAGACCTTGATAAGAACAATATCAGATCCATTTTGCCAAATCAATATATGTTATTTTCTAAGATGTGTTGGCTGCTATTGACAGAGATTTTCTTTTCTTTTCTTGTCCTCCTGAGTTTCCTCATCAAGATGCTGAATGTTTTTTTCTCAGCTCACCGAATGTCTCTGGCTGCTTTGCTGCTGACACAAAAACAAAGATAAGCAAGGTGAAGGTCAGTTTGCGTAAATGGTGGTTCTATATTGTCTGTTACGCCTGCTATCACAATACAGCCCATCACGTGGACATGTTATTGACCAATTAAACACATAGTGTCAAAACTGGAAGCAGTATGTACCAATAATCACAAATAAATATAAATAAATAATGTTAAAATGATGAAAAAAAAAAAAACATGTTCGGACTAATTAGTCCGAACTTGCCTGAGAAAAATCAAATTTTTAAATTTTCTTATTTTTAATAATTTTCTTAGTAGTAGCTACAGTAGGGTTAAACATGCATTTCTCTCTGTTTTATCTTAGGGGGTCTCACAGCCTCACACTTGATATAAATAAGAGAGAAACACAATAAAATAATAAATAAAAAAATAAACTGACATGATAGCTTGGATCTTAATGTCATAGTTTTGACCACTATTTGATAAATTTATAAACGATCATAGATAACTATACTTTTTCATGATTACGTTGTTTCCTATAATCCTCATCTGGCATGCTGAAGCAAAACACTATTACAGAGTCGAGATGCTATGATTAGCAGAAATTAATATGCTGCAGATCCACCCACACACACACACACACACACACACACACACACACACACACGCACACACGGACACACACTTATCCTTTCAAAAACAAACACAGTGTTAGTAAAGGTTTGTCTGGAAGCAAAAGAGAAAAACAACACGCTTCTTTAATGACAGAGAATTAAAAGTGACACGTCTCACTCGTCGTCGTGTTGCTTTGAAATCGCACTCTGCAGCCATTAGGAAGAAATGACAATAAATGGGAGACATTCTGAAGCAAATTTCTCAACAGTCACAACTAAATGTATTTTTTTTTTATCCCATTTCACTTTTGTGTAGTGCAGTATGTTTTACACAATGATCTTGTCCCCCCTGGTAATCTGGAATACTGCTGACATTATTATAACCCATCTTCAGTGCTGCTTCTTTTTTCTTGCCAGTATAAAGCTCAACTGATAAAATGCAGAAACAGGGCAAGATGAGACGGTGACGGGAGACTAAAAATGAATGCTTGCCTTTATATCAAAGAGCATTGTAGGCTGTTCATAATGTGTTTCACTGCACAAATACAAAGCGTAACCCTCGCTGGAAGAATTTGTTCTGTTTCCATTTGTTCATTTGGTTTAAAGGTTGTCTACCTGAGATTAGCATGAGAGGCATATTCACAATGTGTCTGGCCACATAAATATTGATTTCCTGTGCCCAGACTGAAATCAGATTGCTGTTCATGTCTCCTTTACCATAGCAGGATAGTTTTAAACCTTAACAGAGATGTCCCACACTCAGGAAATACAGTACATACAACTGATTAATGCAGGGTGTTATTGTTAAAGACCTAATGAAGCACTGCATGATAAAAACTGCCTCCTCATTCATATGAATCAGGTCAATATGCTGAAGCAGTGAGGCTACAAATACAAACGGCCCCGACAAACAAATTAGAAGGTCACCGGTAAAAAAAAAAAGCTAAACCTGGCAATTCAGTGTCATCAGGCCAAACAAATACATGCACATTTTCGTCACATTTGCTACCTCCCGTGAATGACGTAAGTCTACTGTTTACTTGGCAACCCTCTCAACAGTGGATAAAAATTAGAAACGTGATGTATTTATAAAGTTGTTAAAACCTGCCTAATAGCATTACATAACCACTGTTGTGGTTCTGGCCTCTACTACTCAAAGCTGTTTTCTTGGATCATATTTCATTGTACTGTTGGGACCTGAAGCAAAAGTGCAGAGACTTATGCTTTTCTATAGCAGGGGTGTTTTCTGCTTTTGTAGACAAGTCACCGCAGATGAGCTCCTTGTACAGCATGACTCCAGTTGTACAGCATGACTTTAGAGACCCAGGAGTAAAGTCTAGGACCCTGGACCACCGTTTTTCACTACACTACTGTAGTGCTCTGTCAAACCACCGCCAAGATGTGTTTATAGAAGTGCAACTGCCTTTTAGATATGTGCAAATGTTATTTTCTGCTGATTATCAGCAATATTCAAACAGCCTCTGAAGGCACCTCCAGGGGGGGGACAGTGGAGGAACGAATGGGTTTGAATCAGAGTGACATTTCCAGGCCGTTTTAATGAGAGCTTGTCAAGGTGGTTAGAAGGTTTCATACAGCTGTTCTCAGCTCTCTGAATAGCAAGGTCGTCAAGTTTGGCTGTTTGGCTGACAGCAAAAGAGGAAAGTGTGAACAGTGAAGGGCTGCTGTCCAAATATCACAATACTGAGAAAAAATCATTTCAAGTTTGAGGTACTAATAACCCAACAACATGTTGTTAATATGAATATTACCAGACTATCACACACACCAGCAATATGACATTATATTGTTTTCATATTGTGTTAACCTTTTTTTTTTTGGGATAACCATGACCTGGATGACTGAGGATCTTCTTTTATGTTGTGTATGTTTACATTTATTGTAAACTGTGTGTAACCTGCCTCAGAAAGCTGTTCTATACACTAAATATTAGTTTGAGACACTTCCTCCACATTTTATGTTTGTATATCTTGTAATGTTTGCTCTTGGGTCTACGTGGAGTGTTGTGTATTTATTTTTTTATGCTTACTGCAGCTCCTATTGCCCATTTGGGAAAATAAAGTTGACTTGAACATAAAGCCAAGCACAACAGTGAGAGACATCTGAAGTAAAATAAACAGCCTCACATACATGAATTATGTTGTTGCATGATGTGTGAATAGGAAGCATGTTTGTCTTCTGCCCGGTGTTAATGGATGCTCGATTGAAAAGGGAACTGAGGGGGGAAAGGCACGTTAAATTATGCATCACTAAAATGCTGAAATGTCAGTTCGCTGCACCCTGCTTCCAATTATGTCAGTGTGCAGCTAAAGTTTTGCATTTTTATTGCAAGGAGTAACTCTTTAAAATGACGGATTTTGTTCTAGTTTTGGTTAATTAACAACAGGTCTTTACTCATCATCGTTGTGGTCAGCTGCTGAGCTTCAAAGTTAATTTTTAGCTACTTTCTTTTCAGAGTTTAATCTATGAATAATAGTAGGAAATATCCTGGTGTACAAATGTACAACACTGAAATGGTTGTTTAATTTTGATGTGTTTAAACTAGCTTCTCTCTTGCAAAAGAGCCTGGATAAGAATGCTTTTGCCAGTTATTTTTTAAATTTGCTGTAGACTCATCAGGATTAAATTGCAAAAGAGGTTTGGGTTGATTATCTCTATTTTGGAAATGTTCTGTAATATTGTTTAGTTATTGTACATGGATCACTTTTGAACTGGATCATGAATTTCTGCCGTCTTGTAAGCCTGTGTAAGTTATGCCTATGAATGCACAGCACCATAACAAAAACATAATTCATTCATGTCAGAAAAACTTGCACAATTTCGGTTACCTTTTGTCTCTGGGGGACAAAAGTTGAAATTCTTATCATCTTTATTCAAAGAAGATGAAATTGTAACATACTACTCCAGTAATAATAATAAAAGTGCTTTGGCAGCATCCGTGTGGGAAACAGACCACAGAACTCAAACATCAATAAATAAAGTACCAGACTGTGGACTTATTGCATCATTATCCTTATACTATTCAACAACTGAACTGTGTCCATATCATGAAGTTACTTGATCTAAACAGCATGCAAAAAGAAAAAATAGCCGTTTGTGCAATTGTGAAAGAAGGGAAGAGCAGTTTGCAGCTAAATCTATAATTCATCACAGCACAGAATCAAGCACTTTGCACCTGGGATTCAGTGGGGCCTAAGAATACAGTGCGAATGAGAGCATTATTTCTCTGTTCAGTTCCTCTACAAAACAGTAACAATGCTCCAGCAAACACTGAAATATAAGGTTGCAGAGAGGCGAGGTGGAGGAGGACAAAGGAAACAGAGCTGTTGTTCATCAGATCAATATCCTATTCCATGATCAACTGCAAAAAAAAATTCCTCATTTTCAATTTCTAGCAGTAGAAGATAGAAAGCACATTAACCATACATGAGCTAGAATGGTGGTGAAAGTGAAAGAAAGAGAAATGGAAACAATGCCAAAGTTAAAAAATACACAAGGTCTGGTTCGACCTTTTCTTTATTTTAAGAGGTTAATGTTTAAATATCTCACCCAGGCCTGTACCCTTTCTGAGTAGATAAGAAAATAGTGAATGTTATAATTAAACAGGTTTTGTTCTGTTTATCACTTTGAAAGATAAAGAGTAGCATAGATTGAATATTCTTTGTTACTGCCTGGATTTTCCTTTCGTGCTCCTCCTACATATCAAATTGAAACTGGTTAACATTTCACATAATGCAAAAATGGTCACACGGTGCTTATCTGAGGTCACAGAGTTTATTTTAACGGCAGTCCTGTTCTTGTGTCTCTAAACTTATGTAGGAAGTCTGAGAAGAAGAATTTCACAAAATCTCTGAAAGCATAATCTTTAATATTGATCTTTACCAGAATGATTTCACTACAGATTTAGATTTCATGACATTACATATAATTATTTCTTATTCTGGTGTCATGTAGTTACCTATTTGTTAAATGTGATGCATGCCATAACAGTGAAACGTCATTCAGGTCACTGACATGACCATATTTTCACTTAATGTCATTTTGCTATACATTTCTGGTCTCACCTGCTGCTATGGTGCATGGATAAGAGAAAACAAACTAAAAGGACCAAATCTCCTGCAACACTTGAATATTGTAGAATAACTTTTATTATATTTACCGCATTTTGCTTTCATTTGACATGTCATGACCTCTAAAAAATGACAAATGTAATTACTACATTTTGTTGGGGTCCTCTCGTTATTTAGTTTTTTTGACTTCAATAGATTGAGCTTTTAATCTGCAATTACAAATGATGGCAGGTCCCAACCTCCAAATAAAGTTACAGTGAATACCAATGAACTCTATTTGCAGCATTTCAGTGCCTTAGTTTGGTTTATTGGAATTAGAAAAGCCTGGCCTCTTGAAACTATTTAAAATAAGCACATCAGCAACACATCAAAGAGAGAAACAAACATTTTGAGTTGTGTTTCTCTCTCTCTCACACAAAGAAGGAGAGATAAACTGCCAAGACAGGCTGTTTGACTGCATGTCTGGGCATTGCTTGACCACTGAACTGCCTGGTTCACCTTAAAGCCCATACAAATACAGACAAAAACACGCAGGGCTTAATCCCTCCTGATCCTTTAGTGTCCACTTCGTGGTGGACACTGCTGGAGTTGAAGTGCAGACATGAATAACAAAAATAAACTGCATGAAGGCTGACTGGCTTCTCTGTCCTCTACAGCACAACCTGATACTCTGGATAGATGCAGAGGAGTTACTGGAAAGTCAGAGTGTGTGTGTGTGTGTGTGTGTGGGGGGGGGGGGGGGGTTTGAGCAGGTTTGAGAGGTGGCAGATCAAGAAAGGGGGTAGTGGGTCATATCTTTGAGGATTAGTAAGCACCAGGCAGAAGCTTAGTGTAGTGTTGTGTGTGTTAAAACCACATGTCAGCATGTTGAATTTTATCCTGCTTTCCTTTTTGTACTCTCGATTTTCTGCTGGTGCTAAAATGCCACAACAATAGAGATTAAGACTACTTTAGACTCAATGGCACCTCTGAATATTAGAGTTACAGCCTAAGTAGCATATTTTTCTTAGGTAAATTGGAATATGCACATTTTGTGCTTGTACAGCTTCATGTTGTTTACATTACTGACGTGGGGTATGGATGCTTCTGTTAGTTACTATAAGCTTTTTTAGTAAATAAAAAAACCCTTATAAAACACAATGTGTTTGCACAATGTGTTTGTTCTGAACATTTTTGTCTTTCTATCCCTTACAGAAATTATTTTTGGAGTCCTTTCCAATGTTTCAGATGTCTCTGAGTTACCCCCTCAGATTCACCCCGAGTTTGTTAATCACTGGTTTCTGGTAGTTTTTGAACCACAAACCCACGTTGGTTCATTTTTGGGACACTATCCAGTTACAATAAATTTTACTCAAACAAGATGAATGCATCTTGAACAATGTTTACAAAAAGAGAAGAAGGCAGCTGCTAACAGTCATAATCATTCACACTTATGGACATTATGACACTGCCACACTGATCAATAGGCTCGATGTAATAATGACATATAGAGTATTATATTAATCACAGGGACACTGTAATGCACAATGACTACTTTCTTTTGAGACAGCATGTACTATTACATATGTAGTATTTTTGTTTTATGCAGGATGTGGTAATGCAGTATTTACATTGTTGCACTGATCGTACCTAAGGATCTGTGTGTTTCCACCACTTATATGACAGCAGAGACAAGACAAAAGGACAATATTGTGTGACATTTTTTATATCCACTCCACCGGTAGCTGCAGAGTATTAGATGGTATAAATCAATAATGATTTCCAGCTTGGAATTAGCCTAAGCTTCCATAAAAACGATAACAGCAGATGATACGTCTTTCTTCATCACTTCTGTCACTCACCTCCCTCCCCATGCTCTCTTTATCACCTGCTTTTCTTTTTGTTCTGTCCCTTTCACTGCTCTCTCTCTCTCTTTCTCTCTAAGCTTTTCTCCGGTTTACATGATGAGCTGATGGCCAACAAACAAACACTGGCCCTGGTTTTCGGCACGCAGAGAGGACACAGAGCAGCAGGACATACCAGCAAGGTTGCTATATCACTTTCCCCATGATCCCTCTGCAACGCCTACTCACCATACCTCACCAGCAGCAACACCACTTTTGAGAGTGATATGATAGCTGCTTAAAAATGTGCAGCTAAGGGAAAACAAGGGCTGCAAGATGGTGCAACTAGCAGAAAACCACCCTTAGCTTTGAATTCATGTTCAACTGTTGTTCTTAGTTTAACAATAAATGACAAGAAGTTGATGTTGACCTAAAATATTTTGTTATGGGATTAAAAAAAATATTACCTCACTTTATCGGCAACTTTTAATGATTTACATTTGCTAAATACACGGACATATTAAAACCTCTAGTATTAGAAAACTAGGAAAATATTTGATTTGTGAAGCTGATACTGATATTTGACAACAACAGATCAAATTTTGTTTTATGTTTTATCTCAAGTGTGTATTTTTTGTTTGAGCCACCTCCACCTGAGAGCCTCAGTGATGGTCACTGATAGTCAAAGTGTATCTAGTTTACCAAACAACATCAAAGAAAGAAAGAAAAAGTCAATGCTTGTAGGCGTCTTTGTAAAAAAAAAAATATATATATATATTTTATACTAGGGAATTTTCATGCCCATATTATACAACAATATGTAGACATAACAGTTGCAGACATAACAGTTGCAGATAGCAACTCTTGATACTAAATCCTTAATAACATTAATTCTGTGTGTACTGTACTTTGTGCTGTGCCCTGGATCACATTTATGCATCTGCAGTATGAGTAAAAGCTGAGTATAGGATTTGTTTTGTTGGCTGCACATGAAAGACAACTTAAGAACACATCTGAAACACTTTGTAAAGGTTTTCACTCTTTCTGTTTCAGGCTGCCAATGTGTTATAATCTACACAGCTAGTCAATAATGCTACATGAATACTCCAGAAAACAGTATTGGTGTTCATACATATGTTCATCTCTGTGTGCCTGAAGTACAGCTGTACCCAGGTCCTTTTTGGTATCTCAAGGGGTCCTTCTTTCCACAAAACTCCTGTTTTGACTCTAAGGATATGGCAGACATTATCTGTTAGCAAGAATAAGACTGGAGGGGGAAAATGATCACTGCTAACCCCCCACCTCGTCCACCCCACCAAGTCTCCGTGTTACAAGGTTCCAGACGTCAACTCATTTAACACTTGAGCGAGCTTGATCGAAACGTTCCCTCCACCGTCCTCTTTGAAAATGACACTGCATGTAAAGGTTTAATTGTCCATTGTGTCTGACGCATCAGTACTTCTCGTCATCCCACCTCTATCGCTTTGATTTGTCTCAATCTGCCTGCCTCTCTGTCCTGTTCGTGCATCCACCTGCTTCACTGTCTGTTTTTGTGACTTCCTGTCAGTGTGTCTGGATATTTGAGTATCCACATGTTCTGACTGACCTTTGTTAAGAAAATACACAGGACTGTGGATTTAAAACGAGTTTCAGGGAGCAAGATATTATTGAAATGTAAAGATCACGAGATATGATTGATTTGGTATAAATTTTGTTGAAAAGAGTTAAGGATGTCTCAAAGTACAGTTTGGAAACACATTTTACACTCAAGCATTTGGCCAGGGCTCATCGTTTAAATAAATCCTCGGTATATACGGTAAATCTAGCAGAATGAATGAAGCATAGCTTAAATTTGAACAGAACTTCTAAATTATACCATTTGAATACAGGAGAGGTTTAACTCAGCGGCCCTTTCATTGTCCATTAATTGTACTTTAGGTGAGGCTGGATTTATTGTAGAAAAGTACATGAGAATAAAATCCACTTCACCTCAAGATTTTTTGTAATGCAACATCACATGAGGACTTTTGTTGGTAGAATTGTGAGGCATGATTCACAATCTGAAGCTCATTAAACCATGTCAACATTCTCGACTGCAAAATTGCTCTTGCGCAAGGCCCTAAATCAATTTTGGATCCTGATCACATTCTTAAAGGAAAAGGAAGGTAAAGTAAAGGTTAGGTAAAAAAAAAAATTTCTGAATGTTGCGCCCACTCTGACAACTCCAAACACTCTTATCCTCCCTAACAGCTGGACTTCTGAGATAAGACAGATTCAGCAGAGATGTTGAGGGAGTAGGACACCGTAACGTCACCATATGAAGAGCAGGGCTCAGCAGGGCAGGTGGAACCAAAGGTCTGTTCCATTGGTGGTGTGATTAAGATATTGCACGAAGAGACAGTCAACAAAGACAAGCTAGGGACAGGAGTCGTCAGCGCTTGAAATACTTGGAAATGCATTTGTCCTTAATTTCAGCATGCAGTAGCACTTCTTCCAGTTAGGATGTCACCTTATGTTTTTATGCTTCCATAACACAATACCATGCCTAGTCCTGACTGTAATCAGAAATGTGCTCAAAGGGTTATTGTCATGTGCACAGTAAGGAAACATGTTTCCCTGTACAATGAAATATTTTCTTTGCTGTCCACACCATATGCCATAAGTAAAACGATAAATAATAAGCTAATAATAATATTATTTATTTGCAAAAGGTTCCCTGGAGCCCCAGGATGTGTTTGTTTTGAGATGCCGGTGCATAGCAGGGGTAATATTGGGCTATTTCAGTTTTACAAAGAATTTTATCAGGCCTCTGTTTAAGGAATCCTAGACTTTACAAGACAAGATTGTTTGGGCTTTATGGGATAAAGATGCATTTTCAACATGCGACATAATCGGTTACATAATTGTATTGTGAGATGGATGCGGGAAAAAAATTATTATCTGCAGGCTTCTAGATGTGGGATTACTTTACTGTATCAGCATTCAAACCTGCCGCTAACCTACCTGGTTGATGATATAGATGCCGTAGTCAATCCTCTGCCTTCTGAGAATAGGGTGGAGGTAGTGAAGCCAGTACTTCAGGTGGTTTTCCCTGTGACGAAATGGGATGATGATAGCCACCTAAACAACAAAGATAGTTTTGGATAACAGTTTATATTCAGCAAGAACATTTAATATAGTTGTTCTCACATGAGAAACAGATTTGAGGCCGTTCTGAAGCTCTGTGTTTAAACTGAGTTGTGCTCGGCTGTCCAAACAGTCCAAGGTTGAACTGTAATTTACTGTGCTAGGTCATGGTAATTTTGCACTCAGATAAAAGCAATAATTGACCTTGGTTTCTGTATAGTTAAGCATTGCCATGTGCGCACTTATTTTGGGTGTAATCTTCACTGCTGATGGAAGCACCCTGACCTCAGCGAAGTGTCATGCAGAGGAGAGAGCGAAACTTTTAAAACCACTAATCTTCTTTAACAACAAAATATGAAGAGTCATTGAGTGAGAAAAGTGTTGTGCGTGTAAAAGCTTCCTTCTTGACAGCTATTTTGTACAGACGTCTGGTTTGCCTCTTTGAATTTAATGCAACAATGGCACCGTACAGAAGCCCATTTCTACCAAAAAGGAACAACAATACTGTAGCTGGAAAGTAAAAAGTAAAGTATAAATAAATGTTAAACAAATGTAGAAAATGTGTCTGATCATTTTGAATTACTATAACACCTTTGAAGTACAATTTCTCAGTTTTTAATTAAGATTTATGGACAAATTATCTGTATATTTATAATTATATTTTCAATAAAATAATTTTGATTTAAAGTTTCATAGCTCTCAACTGAAATGTGTTAATGATAACAAAGTGGCTGTTTGATTAATTATAAATCAATAGCACTGACTGACTTTGAATAAATAAAAATTTCACTTACAATCCCATAATTTTAACTTACTTTTTCATAAAAAATTCATTTAAAATTTCATTTAAATTAAGTTAATTAACAATTATTTTCACAATTGTTTCCTATAAGATTCACTATTACATAAATCTGACTCAGTAATTTGGGATTCAACATCACGTTGACTTACCATGAATATTTTCAATTTCATCATGCAGAAATTAAATGTGTGTGTTTTGTATATTATTTTAAATAAAATGTGTGAAAGACAGTTATACGGTACGAACCTTCCATCTAGGCCGACAGTCGGGAGGGGTGTAGCGGCCTCCCTCTGTCACATTGGGATTTTCTTTCTGCACTCGTTCCATTGTCATCTGGGAGCTGAACTCAATCAACAAACGCCCCACTGAGGAAAGAAGGAAAGAGGGCAGAGTTAGCAAGATGACGAAGATAACAGAGGATAAGAAAGTCAAAGAAAAAAATGGATGAGGGTGGTGAGGGATGTAGTAAGTGAGGGACAGCTTTTAGCTTCAAAGCAATACTGTACGTGTATCAAAGCAATGTGGGCAGAAATAATGGTTTCAAGGGATATGCTCTGCATAATACAGCATTTAATAAGATGCAAAAGCTTTGGAAAACTTAAATTCATGAAAAATAAACAAAGACTTTGAAGTCAGTCAGTGAAAACACAACATGAAAGGTAATTACGCTGCTCAGTGATGAAGCCACACCATATGTTATATCACTATGAATCTATCCATCACTTCTCAGAGTACTGACAGATCAAATGCTGTCTGAGAATGTGTTTTGTGTGCATGAGATTGTGGGTTCAGACTAATTTAAAGGAAGCGTTGGCTTTAAGTCTCTTGTGCGGACGATAAATACAGGCCCTCATTCTAGGAGCCGTGATCATTAAAATATATGAGCAACCCCATGGCTCATTTTAACAAACCAGACTTTGATTGTTCATGCAGCTGAAATATGAAATACAGTATATGACTCATTGATGCAAGTTTCTCTTTAATATGAGTGTCAGACTAAGAACTCAGTTCGAAAGAAAATAAAAACATTGCAAGATTTTTACTGTATCATATTAAACACTTGCAAACTTGGCTGGAACTGCCTTATAAGGGTCAACAAAACACATGACTCTGACACAGGAGACTTGTTTAGGGTTTCAAACCAAAACGTTTAACCAAGATTGTTCAACAACTTTAACTTTGCATTTATTAACATAACCATAAAAATAACTGCAAAGGAATAGGAATATTTATCTTAACTAATCTACAATACTCTCCTAATCCTCACAAAGTTACAGTTACATGCTATGCTGCTACATAAATGCATTGCAGTCACAGTAAATGTGGCCCATTATGGTGGTAGGGTGTGGCACTGAATATTTACCACTGTACATGGTCATTTGCATTAGAGGACTTGTTGCTTAACTGCCACAGAAAATGTAGGGAAGTCAGAAAGTTTAAAGAATTTGACTTTTGTTTTTGTTTACTTCTTGGCACTTGTTGACAGCAAAAAACACAATAATTTCAACAATTAAAATAGCAAATAATATGCCTCTTGAGTTGCATGACGGGTTAAACAGTATGACCACACAGTATTCACTGCACTGCAGAGAAGAGTGGATGAAAAGAGAGACGAGGTCCATACGTGTATGAGCTAATAATCTACTTAGCATTGACGTATAAGCTTGGTGCTGAAAAGTCTGCTGAGAAGTCTCCTCCAATCAATGTTGCACAGACGAAGAGCGTGATCAACGCCAACAAGGTTACATGTTCATAACACCTCTCTTTATCATACCACAAGAGCTGAATGCAAATAGTCCCAACAGCCCTCTCCCCTGTCCACGTCTGTCCATCACACTCCACCCCGTCCACTCTCATCCACACTTACATCTCTCTCTTTGTCCTATTCCTCTCTCGCACTAATGAAACTGGAACATTGAGTTTGGATTTTGATTATGTCACAGCAAAATAACAACACAATAACACAACTACAAGTTGTAGCACACAGACATGCTTTTTAACATAAGTTGTAATAATTAATTAAATATAAATGTCTGCCCTACATGTCAATTATTTTTAAAATACATCAAAATTCAGAGACCTATATTATGCTCTATGCTCTATTCAGGCCAGTTCTTCACTGAGAGCACTGCGTGTTTTTAGTGCACCGTGTCTCTGTCGCTGCCAAGACTTCCTGACGATACTATACTGAGTATTTTCTAGTAACAGTATAACGGGTAAACATGTCAAATTGTGGCTTTCTAGGCAATTGCAGCTATAACATATATAATCCGTCGCAATATTATCATCACCTTTAGCCTGGATGAACTATTAGTATTAATGAAATCCAAAATTAGATATGTGATTATAAGTGAGCCTTAGAGGTGGTAATGAACTGATTTTATTCATCTAGATAACAACCTAGAGAAAATCCATTTAGATCAGGGGTTGACAACCTTCAGCATTAGAGGAGCGATGTGGGCCTGTTTCCCACCAAATAAAACCCATCTGGAACTGCAAAACCAGTTGATCCCCAAAATGGAGAAAACACAGTATATATAGTTTCATTATACTAACAGGATGTCGTAGACCGGACAGTTCGGAGGACAAAAATACGTCGTCTGTAAACGTTTCATTCAAATGTTCAGTATCAACGTATTTGAGACTTGTGTTTTATGCTGATTATGAACATATGATCATTATGTAAACTGGTCGTAAATACGGACCAGGAAGGAGCAAGGACCGAAAAAAGCAGAATCTCCGCTGTCAGAAACAGATGGATTTTTGCAAATGGTGAAAGACTTACAGTGATTTAACAATGCTAAAATGACCTGTTGGCAGCGACAGGTTCAGTTTAAAAGGCTTCAATAAAAAATTTATAAAAATGAACATTTATACAAATTTTTTCAAAGTCAACGGGCGGGAGCCGCGGCTGATGGATGAAAGAGCCACATGCGGCTCCAGAGCCACAGGTTGCTGACCCCTGATCTAGATGTTTGCCCCCATTTCCAGTCTTGACTTAAGGTAAGCTAGCCACCACCTCACTCTAGCTTCATACTACACAGAGATGTTATACTGACCTTCTCATCTCACTTTCTTCAACAGACTGAATAAGCGTATTTACCATAACCATACCATTCACTAGCTTGAATGCAAAGAGCAAGCAATCAGATATACATGATCCCTTTAACAATTCAACAACAATTTTATGTTTTGCTTAATATTTGTCTCATAAATGCTGTGTGGCAGTCATGCTCTATCTTGAGGCATAGAAACTACGATCAAAAACTGGTTAATAACAACTGACAAAAACTGATCAGCATGGGGAATGATGCATTTCACTGTTTTTGCTTTATTGGCGGAGCATGACACACTTCATGCATCTTGTTGTTTTGATCAGGCGAGATGGTGGCAGATAGAGGTCAGGAAGCTTCCAAAAACCTTTTAGAATAAACATTGACAACATCCTTTTTTGCTCTGCCACAAAAGACATGAATAATACAGTGTGTATGCGAGTGTGTGTGTGTGTGTGCACGTGTCCCGTAAAAGAGAGACTGAGAAGAAATGTGTATACGTGTTAATGTACTCTGCATGTAGAAAGAAGAGAGATTGTGAGTTTGAACTAATGCTAGTAGAGAGAGAAATGATAAATGAGAAATGTAATGTGTGGTAGATAGCTGCGTAATTATCACACATACACAAATACACACACTCACACAATATCTCACGCTCATCTATGTGGTGATATTACAGTAATACATTATAATCCTACTGCTTGATCGATCTATCTGGGACATATGCTGCACTCTGGGAATACATCATTTCTTTTTCTGCGAATATACACAGTACACAGCCACTCACACACACACATACAGTATACACCCCACCCCCTCCCCTGCATGTACCAACACAATACACTGAAAGCAAACCTGAGGCTGTAAGCACTCACACACAACGTGTAGTGAGTCGGTCTATTGGAGGATGTGATTCAGCCTGGGTCAGACTTGATAATGAGGAAACAGAAATAGGATAAAAATGGGAACGCATGTGTATTTTGCTGACGTGACATCCATTCATAGATGGTGGATGCTCTTTCCTTCACTTTCTCTCTCTGAGATCTTTGGGATGAGATCTGACAATCGGATAATGTGATAATTATACTACCACACATCACATCTCTCATGAGATCCTCAAGGGGAAGTATAATAAAAAAGTCATTATTGTTATATTGAAGCTGAAAGACAATTCTCAAAGTTCTCACCTTTTCCACTCAGACAGTAGTTTTAAACGTGTAATCCATGGATAGACATTATCATGGTTTCACAATTTACTCAAGTGTTTCATGGTAGGTGTGACCTGTCCACTCGTTACTCCATGACCATTTACGCAGATAAAAGGTCTGGAGCTGGTTAGTGCTGAATGATCATTTGGTAGTTTATCACTGGAATACTCAATATGAGACCATATTCTACATATGTCTGCAACTGTAGCAAAAAAAGACAGACTTTAAAGATATGTCTTTGTTCGGTGACTGCAATCAAATGACTGCAATTAATACCTAAAACCCTGCAGAGGTTTTTAGGGAAACAATTTGAACAAGAAAAATAAAATCTGTGATTAGATTTTCCTTCTTTTCTGTGAGATAACAGCCTAACAACTTTCTTCTTCCAGAGAAAAGACTGAGTCTGAGAGCACATAACACCATGACTTGCTGGGTCCTTACAGAGTCACTGGTCCGGCCATCTGAACAGGCAATCTACAGTACACGACAGGCTGGTTGTTAATCAGCTGTCCTGTTCTGAGACTTGCTGTGGCTTCCTGTTACTTAAGTGACAACTGAGCTAGTGCGAGGGTCAGATTTCAGGGAGAAGTACTGAGTTTATAATTGAGTTTGGTTCTTTGGCCTCAGGATGAGGGAAGAAATGAGTCAGAGAAAGTGAATAAATGGAGAGAAAAAAGTCAAATAGGGAAAGTGAAAGGGGAAAAAAAGAGGGAGGGAGAGATTGTTCCTTTTCTCCTGCCTCCCAGTGACACAGACTCAGTGACAATAGAGACTTTCAGCTCTCTGAATCTTATTAGCCTGACCACTCAGTCTTTCTCTTCTCTTTCTCTCTCTTTCAATCATTTACAAGTGTCTCTACCAACTGTGGGCCATAATTGCCATTCCTCCAGAGGTGGGGCAAAAAGAGAGAAAAGAGAGAAAAAGACAAGGAGTGGAGACAAAAAGAGATGTGATGAACGAAGGGAATGAGAAATAGGGAATTGTATGAGAGATACTTTGACATTTCTTTTTATTTTCTCATTTTTGTCTTCTCTTGTCACCTTCTTTCAAGAGTCCTCAGTGTGAATTTATCCTTCATTAGTGGTAAATACTGTGCCCAACTATGAAATGCTGTTTGTGTTTCTGAGTGCGTGTGTGTGTGCATTTAGTGCATCAGAGGATTATTGGTTTCTAAGAGTCGCAAAGCCACGCAAAACATAAACTCATTTGTTCATGCCAGTATTATGCACGACGCAGTGTCGACACTAGGTGTGTGTGTGTGTACCAGGGTTAACAGTGATACAGCCACAGTTTTTAAACAACAAGCACAGAAAGTTTTAGAGTGGGCTGCAATAGTCACAAATGGACACTTCTGTAACTGATGAGCTAACTGTAAATCTATACAGCAAAAAGAGAAATGTTAGCAAAAGGATAATGTGAAATGTTCATTCTTGGTGGTGATGATGCATTGTACACAGCAGTCACCTTTCAAACAGCTTGGTCCATTTTTTCTAATTAGCTATATGATGACTGATTTTTAAGGGGATCATAAATAATGCTGTCAAATGATTTAAAAAATTTACTGAGTTAATCACAGTCATATGCTGTGATTGATCACAATTAATCTCAAACTTAAAAGTATTTTAAAATTGTTGTAATTTTGTTGGCAAACTCATCCTGGCTACAAAGTGCCAGTGTAAATGCCAGTATCATGCTAACATCAGAAAAACTCTGATTTTCAAAGCGATGGTACTTCTGACTTATAGTGCTTTGGTGGAAGAACATTTAATCACTGCATTATGTGCAAGTAATATTGGTTTTGTTCAAACATTCATCTGGAAATTCCATCTGGAAAACGTCAGCACACCAGGTCTCATTTCCACATGCCCTTATGGTAAGGTTTCAGGTAAGGTTTTTGCATCAAGCTTGAACATATGATTAATTTGTGTTGAAAAATTCAAATCAAAATTTCTAGATTATTCACAACCATTTCACTTTGAACAGAAAAAAGTACTTGTGTGCTGAAAAACTGTAACTTAACAAAATGCCTTTTTTAAGTTACTCTAAGCACAGTGTTTGATAGGTGTGAAATTCTTGCAGATGAATAATCAGTATTAAAAAAAAAGAGTCAAAGATACACGCTTGCATAAAAAGCATTAAAACATAAAGTTAGAAGTCAACCATAATTAACATTAAAAGTGATTCTATGTTGGGAAAGGACGTGAGTGAGGATACTAAAGGTTGTTAAAAGTTTCAATCTGAAGTTTTAAGTGTGAAAAATGAACAACACAGGCAGTAAAAACAACATTAAACACAAAGGACCAAAGCACAACAAGCAGCAGCAACAGAATCACTATGTGCAGAATTAATATCTTGTTTGAATGAGCTGATAACTAGTTGACTTTGTTCACAAAGGCTTTTTGCAGTGCATAGACCACTTCATCACATCTGTAACAAATGATTCACACGGAGTTACTACAAAGAACATATGCATAAACAAAAATAGTTTTCCTTTATCAAAATTCCACTGAAATTATCATAATGTTAAATCATATCATCGACTATAGCTTTCTCACAGGCAATTCCCCATGGACTTGCTTTGTTTTTGTATTTTGACATGTTAGCTGCTATGAATTGAGCAAATAACAATCTTTAATTAAGAGGAAAAGGAAAAATATTTTATTTTCTGGTGTAACGTAGGACAAAAAAAATGTGTGCCTAGACAAACAAGCCTTAACAAGAAATGTTTTCAATGAGTGTGAAATTCAAGAAGGCTGATTAAAGTACAGTAATTACAGAAAACCAATTCAGATGTTCTGGAAAAAGTCTTTGGCAGTGCTGTCTTTTATCAAGTAACAGTACTTTTATCAGCATTCATTGAAGTAGTACTCAATGCTTTATTCAGTACCAGTGTTGCAGACCATTACTCAAACAAGCTAAGCAAAAAGCACTTAATGGCATGAATCCATATACACAGTATGGTCACTGATTTGTTTTTGTTCTGAGACGGAAGAGGTTGGAAGTAGGGGGCATGAAACAGATGGAGAATCCATGTAACACAACAAAGTATCCTGGCACAAGAAACAGGGTGTGTGAAAGAAACATAGAGAGACAAAAACAACATCAGAAAGAAGAAGAGAAGCAAAGAGCATGAAGTAAAGGAATGAGAGTGATATATAGTCTCATAGATTTGAGATATAGATAGTCAACAGACAAAAATAGAAAAAGAGAGCATGAAGCAGCTGGAGACAGAAGAGGACAACAAAAGAAACACAAAATGACGGAGGTTATAGATTTTGTGGGGTTGAGAGTTAAATGCCATTACAATATAACACCAGTTAAATTAAGGTGTTGTTTTTCTACACTGCAGTAACGTTGCAAACTGTAATTGTTAGTTCTGATTAGTTTCATATTGTTTGGATGGCTCCAAAATATCAAGAGAATTTTCCACATTCATCACACAAATCAGTGTAAATATGAATGTGATTTACTGTATCATCAAACTACATGTTAGTTTTCAATAACTGATGTAAAGCCCAAAGCATCCGAGATCTTCACGATGTCTCACAGGTCTTCATTCAGCTAATTTATATGGCTCAGGCATGCGACACTTAACGTGATGCGTTTCCGGTGTTCCCCAAGTCTCTTTCCCCAGATTACCAGCCATCTCCCACGTGTAGTGTTCTTCACAGCTGTTGCCACTGCTGTCTTTTTCTCTGAACATGTCTTGTCCTCCCGATGGACTGGCAGCGCCCTCAAGATGTTCTCTGGTTTGTGGTAGGCGTTGACGCCCTGCCATTAGTCCACAGATAAAATTTTAACTGCTTCCTGTGAGCACATCTGCTGTCAAAATAATCCTTTTAGTGTGTTACTTTGTCTGACAGGCTGCAATCACATATAAAAACTAACATTATTGGCTACTGTGGGCAGGAGAAAAACAAAATCAAATTTAAGACATTTCATTAGCTTCTAAGGCCGAATTTTTGGGAGCCTGGATTCAAGACTTTTTAAGACTTGTAAAACTACGAAAGTGACAAAATAAAATATGTCCTAAGATGCTATCAGGACACTAAATTCACTTGAGTGTGAGACACTAAAATTTTGCTATGGATGAATTTAGGAAATAAAGGAGCTACAGCTGAAATTAAAAATAATTGCAGATGATTATGAGACAGCTGCAAAAGACTTTTGACAAAACATTTTCCATTTCTTAATTTTACGGGTGTAACCTTTAAAAAAAAATATCATCATCGTCATTGAAAAAGACTACTATTAAAACTTATAGTGTTATAATAGTTTCTTTGTCTATTACAATCTGCTTGTTGTTTGGAAAGTACTACTGGGACGCATCAAAGTCATATGAATCAACATTTTCTTTTTTTACAATCACTCACATTTTTCATTCATTAATCAAAAAAAACGTCTGTGGACAGTTTGCTACATTCAAAATGTTCACTGTCTTGTCCAAGGACAGCTGCTTAACCAACTAAGGCTCTTAAAAGCCTGACTGGTGGTACTCAAACCCACAACCTTTGACTAGAAGTCCAATGTACTATTCATTGCAGCACAGAGCCACCTCAAGTGTCTTTAACGTTGATGAGCAATGGTTTTCAGAGATTAGTTGCCCAACTACAAATAAAATATATTACGAATAAAATGTTGCATTTGAGTTGTTTCCACCTTCTTAAACATGATCCTTTTTTACATAGTAAACTCATAGTCACAGTGAAGGTCTGTTTTTCACTGGCTCAAACAACCATACAAACATATTGTTGTGCTTTTGTGTATTTCCCTAGATGCAGGCCTGACTTCAATGATGTCTTCTTACTACACACCAAAACATTATGCTGTATGCCAAGAAAAGCAGGAAAAACAGTGTGTTGTTTCTGCTTAAAAAACGCTACAACGATGGTCATGCAGTTCTTGATTATCATCATCCGATCATCGTCCTGGAATTAACCTATTCCCAGTTTTATTGTGTTTTTGTGTGTGTTTTTCCAGATGCTGTTTTTGGCATGATATAAATGATTAAATGACATGAACATGCCAGTATGTGAGTGTGTAAGCATGTACGTGTGTGTGTGTTTGGTGGTACAGCTACAGGTATCACTACCGCTGTCCAACTCACTCACTGATGTGGTAGTTGGCATGTATACATCTTTGGATTGTGGGAGAAAACACACACGGTTACTGGGAGAACAGAAAGAAAAGAGCAGCCAGCCGGTCAGCTCAAACCCCTGACCTGCTTGCCATGACGTGGGAGTGTGCACTCATCCACCGTGCTGTCCTTCCTTTGTTGGTCATTAATGCTAATAGGAAAGAAGGAAACTCAACAGGAAAGGCTGACCTTTGGGTTACATTTAAAATTCAGCAAATTCCTTCTTCAAATCTGGAAATGCATCACTTGACCTCTTTGTTGATCATCAGGCTATAGATAAGCTTAAACAAATGTCGGTAACACTTGTTGGTATTGGTTAATTATGGCTGATTTGCTCTGATTGGCTGTTCAGCTTTGCGAAGCAATGCACAAGCAGAAAAATGGACCCCAGTGCTATTCACTTACTTTCTACTTACTAACCTTTTAGTAGCTATAAACAATTTGTGGTGAGAGATGGAAGGGTGTGAAAACAGTAATCATAATAGCAAAAGCTGCTCATTTGTTTACGGCTTTATCTCTGCAGGAAACTTTTTCGTGGAGGAAACATGAGAAGACATAGCAGCCGGCCTAGTCAACTAGTTGTTGTTGACTTGTTGTGTCACGGCCTTAACTTTAAAATAAACTGAGCATCAATTAGCTGTTAACATCGTTGCTCATGAAGACTAATGCAAGGTTAAATTGATTAACTGCCAGCTAGCTGCTGTGTCAAAGCTAACATCAAGCTCAAATTGACCATCAATAATGTTAGCTGTCATCTTTGTTGCTCATCATAATGCTAACACTGTCAGTGTTCTGATTATTAAGACTTTTTTTATTCTATTTACATATAGCAGATGCTTTTATGCAAATTGACTCACAAATACACACACACATCGGGAGGAACATCAACAGGCAGACTGGAGAGGCTGGGAACTGAACTGAGTTTGTGGACCCTCTTAATCTCCTGTGCCACATCTGGCCTGGCTTTAAGAAACATAATTAATAGTGCTATCTTTGTTGTAAAATAAAGGCTAATGGTAAGTTAAATTATGCACTCTTTTATTGCTTGCTTTGTCGGTCATCAGGCTAACATTAGACTCGTATGAATGTCTGGCTGTCACTGGCTGCTCATCAAGTCTAATGACTTCATCAATGTTAAAGGCTAAAATTAACTAAAATGATAAAACATCAGTCATTTATTAGTAGTTTAGATGGAGAGTCTTTCAGGGAGCGGTTTGTGTCAAGCATAAATCCCTCACTGAAGTGAATCAGACATCTGACATTTTTGAAGACTATACTTTGACATGTCTTGCATGCATGTACTTGCATGCGTCTGCTCACACAGACACCTACACACAGATGTGCACAAATCCATCTTAGAATATCAGTGTCACTCTGTTAACGTCTGTCTTGAGATTCCTCTGCTTTAATCTCCTTTGCTTCCTTTCCCCAGGAATTTATTCCATCTGTCCGTCACATTAAAGGCCATCCACATACATGCAACTCTGTGTGGATGCAAATGCGAAACACAACATAGCAACATCAGAGACACACACTAGTGAACCTGACTCTTTCAAAAAAAAGATTGGACATCAATTTAAAGTATGCCAGTATGCAAAGAGGACAGCAGACACACAGTGGGCCAAATAACACCAGAAACAAACCTGAATCTTATTAGTGAGAGGACTGAAGTGAACTAACTGTGAGGGCAGGAGTTCAGAAATATAACGAGTGGATTTAGTGATTTAGACAAGCAACAAACATTTCTAGAGCTAACAGGGTGCAAGTGGAGAGAGGCAAGTATCTAATATGGTTTCATTTTGATCTTACTAAAGCCTCTGAAACAGCTTTCTAAACTAGCAGGAGACGGGATAGAAAAGGAGAAGTGATGCTAAAGCGTGAGAGTTACAGCAAGATGGATGACAATCTGAACGCACACAGGAACACAGTGAGACACAGATCTATTGCACTTGAATTGCGAATGAAATGATACTTAATGTCTCGAGAACTGATTAGAACCTCATTAAAAATGCAGCTAAATCCTCAAATTGAGTGTAACCCTCTATTAAATTGTCACTGAAACACAAAAAACTCTCCTCAACTCTTCTACACTGCAGTAAAATAGCTTAATCTGACCTCTTAAAGTGCTTGTACTGTGGCTCATTGTTGAATGATTTTGCATTCTATTGTAATTACATTGGGTGTAAAATGACTAAATGACTATGAGGGTAAAGTGCAGGCTATATGTTTTAATTTGAACGCCTTGCAGCTACAAGATATAAACAAAACAGCTACAGTGTTTTTCAACTTGGCTCCATATGGCTTTTTTTTTTTTGTTACTTAGCTCAATAAGGGAAACAAGGAAAGAAAAACTACAACTAAATCATCCATGCCTATCTGGAAACTCACAGCACAGTGAATCAAAAGCAGCTTGATAAGTCAGTCCCTCGTTTACTCCACAGTGCATCACCATAATTAGGAGTCACACAGAGTCATGGCTGAAAAAGCAACAATAGAAAACAGAGTTTCTGAAAGAATATCATTTAATGTCCATTGTACCAGAAGTTTTACGCTAACAATATTATAATAGTTATTACATGGATGGTGACACAGCTGTGTCAGTATCTAAAATATTGTAAGTGAAATTTGATGTTGGACTGGTAAATTAGTTCTGGTCTCAGAGTCTGGTCATCCCATGTCCAATTTCTAAAGTGGTTCAAGAAAAAGATGTAAAAGATGTAAAGCATACACTATTGTATTTTGTGTTAGCAACAGGCTCTGTGAGTAAAAACATGGCACAGGTTTTCTAGGATAGGCACTCCATCATTTTATTCAGCTAACCACTTATTCAGTCTACACAAATATTTCCCTCCAGAGAGGTGGATGGTGGGATGCTCATGCAATATTCTGCATAAATGCTACCTGATGCTACAGATTTCTAAGGCAACAGTATTTCAGCACATCAGTTGCACTTGTTGGCCCAATAAGAGCATTGCCTGAATAGCATGACAATATGAGTATAATAAGTATTAAGTGCCTTTCGTATTGGGGATGAACCAAAGAGGCTAACAAGCTTAATTTAGTCACTGAGAAAACTATATGGATCCAGCTACTCACAACAGGAAACATGTTGTTTACAACAGGAAGAAACAGATCCAAGGGTGAAAGCATCCTGCGATATGAAAGGGAAAGGCAAACTATTAGAGAAACAGAGACAAGTAATGTTTCCAGTCTCTCCACCTGGTGGTGTTTGCCCAACCAGAAGCCCTGAAATGCTGGTAAAGACTTTCCCCACACATAGACTCTCCATCTAACACCTGGCTGCTAAGATAAAACATGGTGTGCAGTCCAGAAAAAATATAAAAGGTACATTTCTCTCATTCAGTAACCTCAGTAACAGCAGCAGCAGCAGCATACCTGCATACGTTAATGATTTATGCTTTGAGCAGTGGCTTAAATCAGCACTCAGCAGAAGCTGTTAAAAGCTGTTTGGTTGACAGCACATTTAGAGGCTTTGTTTGTTGCAGCGGTGCTGCATTTATATTCAAATGTTACTGTAAATTTGTCTGTATGTAGAAGAAAGATAAAGCAAAAAAGAGAACATTTCGAAAACATTTCCTCTTCCAATTTTTTCCAGCCCAGAAATCACAATCATTATTGCTTCAGCCGCTGCTTGTTTGTCTTCAAGTAAACTATGAAAAATTACTCTAACCTGCGTATAAAAGCATTACAACGCAAACACACACACACACACTTCAGGGTTTTACACAGAAACAAACTATAATATTCACAGCACAATAATATATAAGGAGGATATAAGAAGGATTAACAGCTATATACAGTACACACACACACACTGTATCACCACTGGGTGCGTGCACATGCCCACAGTGATGATGATGATATCCATCTGTAGGAATGAGAACAGACAGCGAGCTGTGATTCCTTTCACTTTTGACAAAACACACCTTAGCCAATTCAATTACAGATGTGACTCACACATACACGCACACAGAAAACTGCTCAATAACAATACATCAGAGCCCCCATAACAAATCAGCTCTTTTCACCTCTTGTTCTTGTATGCTGTGCCCCAAACAACATCAACCATTGATTGAGCAGAAGAAAATACAGTAATGAAAACATTGTGGGGCAATCCAAAAGAACTAGAAGAAGTAATTATTCTCACATCACAAACAATACGTGAAAGAAACGTATTTTAAATGACATCACTATAAAATAAATAAAGCCACGGAAAACAAAAAAGGTAAAATGTAAAGGCAATAATTTTCATCAAAGCCAATATAGTGAATACATTTGTTTCTTCAAATCATGCAAATATAAAGAACTAATTAATTAGGATACAGCTTATTGGAGACCAGACAGTTGGATTGTGCTAGCTAATGCACACAATAGTACATATACTAGTATTTCCAGATCAAAAATGTTCTTGTTAATATATTTTATACTGCACTAAAATCACACTCAAATAAGCCTAAATAAAATTTGTTTCCTTTCCATATTTAGGTTTCTCTTTTACATCAGCCTAGTTCCACACTAACCCTACAAACCCATGGACACACACACACACACACACGCACACACACACACACCATGTTCAGACTTGGGCTGGGGCTCAAATAGGAGCTGATTTAACTGGCGTAACTGCAGTTTTGCTTTTCTACTCAGTCGAAACCCCTGGCAACCCAACTGTATCTGTCTCCAAAGACACAGTGACAGATCTGATTTCAACAGAGTGCTCTGAAAGACCTGGAAGAAGAGAGGGGGAGGAGGATAAGGCTGAAGGGAGGAGGTAAAAAGAGGAGAAATGGCGAGCTGAAGAAAGTGGAAGAGAATAATGAACCAAGGGAAATGTATCAAGGGAACGAGTAAGAGAAAGAATAAATGGACAGGATAAGGGGAGGATGGGGGATAGAGAGAGGCAGAGAGCATGGAGGAGGAGGAGTAAAGAGGAAGGACAGAAGGCTTCTTTTGTTTCCTCTCCATCAGGAGCTGTCATCTTCTCTCTGTTGAACATGTTCTTTCATCTGCAGCCATGACGAGATAAAAAGACAGAGAAACAGAGAGGACAGGAGGAGGACAAAGCTCTCATCACTAACATCTATTAAAGTAATCTGATCTTTCTCCTTCCTCCTTCTTTTCTCTCCGTCCTGCAAAGAGTGTTTTAGCCCGTGATCATAACACGTCAATCATCCAATAAATGTGTCAAACACGGCTAACATATGAATAAAGCACATTCTGTGCTGCGTTTATTGTTTTCATACCGCATTGGAACATATGATCGTTAGACATGCATGTGGACACAGGAAGGTGAAAATTGTGGATGGAAAAAATAAAGTACATCTAAGAAGGAAGCAGCGATCACAGAAGAGTTACTGTCAACCCCTTAATGCAAAGTAATATTTTAATCTTGTCACTGCCTCTTGAGATTCTCTAATAGCACGACACGCACTTATCATCTCTGCATCCCACAAAGTCTGTTTACATACTAGCAATTTGCTTTGCCAAATGCATTTTGGAAGAAAATTGAATTGCTGCCTGAATGTTGTGTTTACTGGCAGCATTGGTTGTAATGTGTGAATTGTTCAAACACTGCACAAAAGTGCAAGGAAAGATCAAGGTTCGGGTTGAATATTGACAGTCTCAAGCTCGTCTCTTGCTTCAATTTGGTGTTGTTAATGTGTCTCTTCTCCACTGCATCCCTTCTTTGTGATTCATGCAAATACAGATTATTTCTAACTTCACATTGATTCACTGATGTATTAAAATGAAATGAAAAGTATATTAAGCAAGAAATCACTGCTGCAATATATGTGGAAGCCATATCTGAAAGATTTATCATCATTGTGCTGCAGCTACAACAAGAGTGAATGAAAAAGAGTGAAAAGAAGGTGAGAATATTAAGAAGAATGAGCAGAAAAGTGATCCACCGACCAGTACTTCTTGCAGGGAACCAATCTCTTTTCCCCCCGGTGCTGCCTGCCACAGTGGCTCCTCTCTTCGACTACAAAGCCTGCAGGTCTCAGGTCTCACATATTTGAACAAAAACTGCATTCAGACACACAATGTGGGGGTTTGTTTATCTGGAACTTCACTCCTCTTGTTTCTTCTTTTTCCCTCTAATGATTCTGATGAATTATTAATTTTGTTTCTTGAACTTTCTTCTGATACATTGTCTGTATATCCATACAGCATTCTGAAGCAATACAATGCTTCGAAAAAGATTGACTGTGCAAGATAGAATACATGCAAGATTTCAAGAGATTTTCTGAATAAATTCATGCCTAACGTCAAGGAAAGTCACAAATTTATAGACAGCCAGCAGCAATTCATAAACTGCAGAATATGAATATATATACGAAAACCATAAGCAAGTCTAACTTCGTAAGCATTCGAATCTTTTGTATTGCAGCATATTGTGCTCATTATGCCTACTCTGAAGACTGGTCAGCTGGGGTTTGAGAGTTAAAAAAAAAAGAAAGACAAGTTTCCATTGTTGTATGAAATATGCCAGGCAGCTGCAAGAAGGTAATATGAGTAAGAAGGAAAATCAGAACATGATGTATTGCAAGACATTTGCTGACGCAGGTGTTTTGGGAAAGATATTCAAATACCAGCATGCCAAATGCTACTGCTGCTAGAATACACTGTGCTACAAAATCCTGTAGTGATAGACTTCTGGTTTGTCACAAAGCATTTTGGACAGTCTTAAATGCAGATCACTGTCAGCTCCGAACCTCTGAATTTTCTCTAAACCTGAATTCAGGAGATTGCAGGACAAGTCAACTGATTTAGACACATACACATTTCTGTAACTGTGTGAAAAGCATAAAAAGGCAGCAAGAGGATTTTACCATCTCATAAAGAATCAGCAGTGAAACATCTGCATATGGGGCTGAAGTGTAACCACTCATGTGAAATGAAAATAAGAAAACAGAGCTGGAGGTTTGAGGAAAAAAAGATGCCAGACATGTGAAGGGGCATCACTCTTTGTCTACTAACCCATGCAAACTGGGAACACAGACTGTTTATGTCAGCACGAGCATCAGGTTAGCATAGTCCTGCTGTAGTGCTGTTCTTTTCTCTCTTCTCTTTCCACTCACTTCAACCGGTCATGGCAGATGGCCACCCACCCTGAGCCTGGTTCTGCTGGAGGTTCCTTCTGTTAAAGGGAGTTTTTTCTCTCCACTGGTGTGCCTAGTGCTTGCTCAAGTGGGATTGTTCGGTTTTCTACAAATATTCTGTATACAGTGGAACCCTGGATGCGAGAATAATTCATTTTGCAAACGTAATCCGTACACTCACGCACATATATCAAAGCTAATTTCCCCATAAGAAATAACAAACAATGTAACTGCAATATAACCAAAGAAAATTATATATATATATGTAATTTTCTTTATGTATATATACATATATATGTATATATACATATATATGTATATACAGTATATATATATATATATGAAAGACATCACGTCTGACACTGTGGTCAGCAGCACAGGAGCACCAAAGGGAACTGTGGTGTCCCCCCTCCTCTTCACCCTGTACACCTCAGACTTCTGCTACAACTCTGAATTATGTCACATTCAGAAGTTTGCAAATGACACAGCCATCATGGGGTGTATTAAGGACGACCAGGAA
>JAUYWH010000009.1:14031908-14045388 GCA_034779795.1 Ctenopoma multispine | reverse complement strand
TATAATATATTAAATATACTGCTTCTTCAGATAACACAGCTAGACTGCAGTTTTCAGATGTTTTGTTTTCACTGATGAGGTTGTGAAAACAGGAACAGCTTAAATGTAAACAAACAGAATAAAAACTAAAGACTTAATGATCAATCCATCAAATCTCTGATGGGTTGCTTAGTCAGCTGACAGCCCTAACTAGTAGCTCAGAGGTGCCAACGAATCCTTTGTTACTGTATGTGCTTAGTTTAGCAGACGCCCAGGGCATCTACACTTGAATCGGGTCTTAATCAATGAGCTCTGCTGTCTGTGGAAGAAATGATGTGTAGAGCCACATCGAACTAACATCACACCCTCCTCACTGCCCAGGTAACAAGGGAGAAATGTTTCATCCTTGCAAAGATTAAATCACAAAGTAAAGTAAACAGGACTGGATTACCAACTGGTCAAATTGCACAGGGATCTTGGAACAAAACCCCAGGCTTATGCAATTCTATGTAAAAAGTATTTTGTTACTTTATTATGAACAGATATCAGATAACATATCTGTGTCTTTATATGTTTATGGGAATTAAAGCTGAAACAACTTAATATTTTATTGTTATTTTTGTCTTGTTTGTTTCCCTTTATCTACAATTTAACTGTCCAGGGACTGTAGATGATAACAATTTGGCTAAAAGTGATGTATTTATCTCAGAGTTTAATTGACAAAAAATAATCTGTACATGACATGTGAATTTGTCACCATCTCCCTGCCATTTTTTACCCAACTGATTAAGCAAAAAAATGTTCGCAGCTCTAATAGAAATTGTCTTGCATAGCAGCCTTTGAGGATCGTCAGAGAGACACTAAAGAACTGAGCTCGTATCTCACTGACTGACTTTTCATTGAGCAAATTATTATTTAGTTTCTCTGAACTAAAAAAAAGATAATGGATTTCTCCATAATCAGGGGAGCAGAAAGTGGATCTCCATGATCTCTCTGTGCACAGTGCTTCTCATCAGTCAACAAACATTTGTCTATTTTTACCATTACATACTTAATGAATCATATCTCTAAGTTACGTTTTAGCTGTCATCCACTGCTTTAAAACGCTCTTTCCATGTTGCAGACTTTAAGCTTCATCGGTTTTAATCAACTCAAAAGGCTGACCAGACCTGCTGCCTCGTGCACCAGCCGCTTCTTCTCCTGATGCTGAAATGTTAGAAAATGACAACAACAACCCACAGCTGTCAAGCCTGTTATGGGCTAATTTCAGATTAAACTATGTTGCACATGTCAGAGCAACTGTCAAGCAACAGTGACTGATCATCCACAGGGAACATGAAGGCTTTACAAAAAAAAAAAAAACAAGGCATGAGGCACAGTGGGAGGGAAACTGAATTTTGCCAGCAGGAGGACAGAAGGCGTAAGAGGTTTAGGAGAATGTTGGGGTGCAATCTCTCTAGCTAGCCACTTTTTGACAGCCAACAGAGGACTGAAAGGTGGCGACATAGTTGCTGAACATTAGCAATGTGATCTGGAAGTTATATATGGTGTGGAATAATGGTATCTTAATGTAAAAACAAAACATTAAACATACTGTATCCACATAATGGCTGCGAGCGATGAACAGGCTACTGATGAAAGACTTTCAGGACTAGTATGTGCCAAATAAACTTTGACTTCCGATTTTATCTCTGAGATTACAGTTTGTTTATGTGAGCTTTAATTGACTCTGACACATTGATACGAAGCATGATCAGATGATGTTGTTATGATGAAATGCATCCAGTGCAGATCATCTTTCCGAACTGGAGCATGAAGGACAAAGGCAGTTTTAATTTCCCCCGTTAGATTAGATGGGATAAGAGACGAGAGCATACAGTGCGTTGTTGCCATTACGCCGCTTCTGTATTGATTGATTCTTTCCAATTTGTGACAGAGCCACAGTAGCACGTGCAGAGATGCTGGCAAAATACTCTTCCTGAAAATAAACATTCAGTCATGTCTAATGTGTTTCATAATGTATTTATCCTCCTTCTGTTTGTATAAATGTTCTGTTAGTTGTTGCTTTATTTATTTATTTATTTATTTTAATATTTAAGTTCTTTGTGCATTAGTTTCATGAAAAAAGACCTTGTGACACTGTGTTTAAGTGAGAAAAAACTTGACCTCTAATGTGAGAAGCAGAGAGAAGTCCCAAAATAACTGCAGCTACTGGAAACTGAATAAATAAATAATTATATAAACAACAAGCAAAACATGTTAAGTTTTAAGATCAAGAGACCACATTTTTAAATAACCACCTGAACACACTTCTGTAACACAACCTGGATTCTTCAGTGTATTGATTTTCGGTGAGCGAGTCAATAGCCTTTTTATACAAAAACCCAGCTTTATTGGTGAGAAGATGTCCTCTTTTTAAGATGTCTTTGCCTACTTACACTATACTTAAGAAACGCCACCCTAAAGGCACTCTAAGGTTTATATTACAGAGGTACTGGCATACCAGCATTAGCAGCTTGATGTATAATGTTAAGTTCGACATAAAATTTAACATGCACACAGGATATAAATCAACTTTCAAAACATTACCACTGAATGAACCATGATGTGCTTTTGCCATTTTTGCACATTTAAGACATGAGACATAAGTCATAAGTCTGATCGCTTAAAAACGTTACTCAAATAAAGCTGAATGTAACCACAATCATTATGATACTAAACACAATCAAGGCATCTGCGCACCGGAGTGGTAAACGCGCCTCGAATGGGCAGTGTAGAAGAGGCTAATGTGTGTGTGTTTGTGTGTCTTGGAAAACAGAGGCCACGTCTCACTACATGAACTCCTCACACGTAACTGTAGAGAGACTGAGGAGATGTAATTGGAACTCTTACTCATTCAGTATCAAGCTTTATAACACACACACAGAGGCGAGGTGAGAGCGTAACCGTCTCAGGTGTGTCTACGCTCAGCATTTTGCTTTAATGTGGAAATGCAACCGTTCCAAAATAACTGTTCTCTAAATTTAGGTGAACTGACAGACGTCTGTGAGCGTGTTTGAGCGTATATGCACTTGTATTACTCGTGTTGTGAGGACATACAGCTTTACACAGACACATTAGATTTTAGAGTTAGGGATAGACAAACAGTGATTATGTTTAAGGTTTAAAAACATAATCACTGGAACGAATACAAGTCAAAGTAATGTATAGTGTGAATTGATGTTAACAAGACTGAATGTGCATACGTCAGAAGATTACTGTTTAAATACTGTGTCTGTATACATGTTGTTATGTTGGTGTTTTTTCGTGCTACAAAATACACTATGTCAGCTGTTTGCAGCTACGGTACATACTTGTGTGTGTATGGCTACCTTCGCGTGACTGACAGTGCGGTCAATGAGTCTGTCTCTAGAGGAAGCGGTGGCTGTGCTCTTACATGAAGTGTTTCTCTGTGGAAACTGTGCAGTAAAGGCACTTGTGAAGTAATCTTTCACTGACAATGATTACTGTTGACTGTGAAATGCTTGCTATACAATATAGAGCGGGTTAGTACACATCTGTTGAGTAAAATGAGCAGTACTTTTTACAGTATAGCTCCTGTTGGATGGAGTCATGATGCTTCATGTACATCATTTACATATCTGTGGTGGGACGAAGACTAGAACCCCCTTCACATTAACACAAGAAACACAAGCACACATGACATATTTCCATTATTTTCTACATTTTCAGACCATTTGAGATTTAACTGCTGATGTTTTAATTATACACTGACAATGCTATAATGATGATCCAACTTTTAATACAAGAATACTGCATTAAATTACAGATTTAGGTGCATTTTCTTTTGCAGATTAATTTTGGAAATTCGCTAAACATACAATACATTTTGATGGAAACTTAGCGACTAAATGGTTTCCAGAAGAAAACTGCAGATTGTATGTACATGGATTCAGTAAGTACAGCAGATCTAGCATTAGCTGCTAAAGTTAGCATTGTGTGTCAATTTCTGCTCTCAATACTGAAGGTTTACTGTCAATGTTCAGTACATATCACCAGGACACTTAATTGTGTTAACTGTCTAGGTGCTGTGACATTATGATGTTTTCTGCAGTGTTGTACACACAAATGCGACACTTGCACAAAAAGGCAGGTATGTGATTGCAGGAAAAGGACTCAAGGCACAGAAATGTGAGATATTTAGAAAGACCAGTTTTGGACAGCCAGGTTAATTTTTTTAACAAATTCCATGCAGAATTTGGGATGGATCTTTGTAAATGCAGCCAAACTCTTCTCTTACACAGTGAATAATCTTTCTGGCCTTTCTTTTTTGCAGCATTATCATGTATTACAGTGTGATCAATAACTTTGCTGACCTCAATTTGACAAATCCTGACAAACATCCTCCTGTCATCAATGTAGTCAAAAATAACAGCTAAAATAATAATAAACACTAAACAATAATAATAGTCATTTCTGCTCATTGTCAAGATGCTATTTAATATTTGTATGACTAAGACCAACTCAATATCATCGTCATCTATCAACATTTAAGACATTTGTTTAGTTTATAAAATGCCCAGGGTTAAGAATGAATGCTTGTCTTTTTCCAATTCTTTTTTTTTAGAATCATTTATTATGATATGAGCAGAAAAAGTCTAAAAGTTTACAATTTACTTTAATCAGTAATTAAAAAATGTTAACTGTTCCGTTGACAGACTAACGTGCAGATCATTTCAGCACAGTGTTAAAGTCTGCTGTTTCTTAAATGGATGGTAATTTCATCCACAGCAGATGAACCATTACACATCCTCCTTTAGGCACTCAGGCAGCAGCGCAGAGACTAGAAGCAGGTTTGATGAATCACACCCCGTTGTACTTACATTCCTTCAGCTTATCATGTACTACGTGCGGCCTAACAGTAAGTTAGAACCCTGGGGAGTCGCAGCTAAATCCTCATAAAGATATACTCTAACATAAAAAGGCTGTGAAAAAACTGGCAGATAAGCAGCTGTATCAAGACGAATATGGTGTTTACCAGTTGTGTACAAGTAACTGCAGAGAAATTATTTTTACTGCATTTTAATCATTTGTATCTGAGCGGAACTTTAGTCTCATCTAAATAATTTTGCCTGTCTCTGAATGTAGGACTATGAATAAATACAGAATGAAAATATCATCCTTTAACTAAAAGCATGTCCTTCAACAGCACTGCATCATTTCAAATGAGGAATAAAATGTGTCATTAACTATTTGTAAGTCACTGTTTGTCAGCTTAATCATCATAACCATTTATTCTGTGGTATTACCTCCTTACTGCCTCTGTGTCACGTTTTATTACTGACAGTAATGCATTAATTCATACTGCAGAAAAGTGCACCTACTTCTAGCAAAGTCAAAATGCTAAAACCAAAAGCCATTTTGCCTGGAAGTCACTGGAAATTGTTTTTATTCAGGTATCCAGTATTTTTAGGAATCAATACAGTATCACAGGATAATAATATTGTGATACCTAATATTTTCAATATTTTCTCCAATCTGGCAGATTATATGACTGCATACGTCTGATCTGAAGCAAAAATATTTTGGTTGTTGTAGCATCTCAAATGTGGGGATATACAGCTATTCTGATCTTCTTGATATGTCTAGAGTCAGGACGGTTGGTATGTTGGACTAAACCTTCACAGAAATTATAAAAAAGATTTTTCAGTATCTTGTGTCATTTCATGTAGTAAAAAATTATTCATCTATTAAGTGAGAAATTAATCAGGAAACAATTACTGCTTTCAGCCCTAATCTCCTAAAATGCATACAGATAAACATCTGTGAATACTGCAAAAAAATGTTAATTTTATCAATACTACTACTCTAAACAAACCCATTTAAATGTAACAATCCTTAATAAAACAAATCAACCTAATCTAAAACCTACCCACCAGTCAGATGGATCTATTTAAACCTGAAATCCATAAATCATTTTTAAGACAAGATTGTCATCTAACTAGAATTGCTGCGACACAGCGTCCTTGACCTTTGCTGTAACCACAGTCATCTAATCACCTCATTATGAAGTCCAAGTGGATGTTTGTGCTCATTTTTAAGAAATTCCCTCCAGGTGTTCCTGAGACATTGCGTTCATGAGAATAGGACAGACTGACAATCAGAAAACAATGCCTCAGGACACAGCTGTCACCAGTGTGGATGCATTAAAATGACCAAAGTATAATTAGTTCCGTTCAACATGAACAACTGTCAGAAACAGCAGCAATACATGTAATTTTCCACCACTTTACTGATCACTCTGTCCACATTGCATCAAAATGCTTATGATGCACCACATGACCATAGCTGTTAACAAATCTGCTCACATCCACTCAGGTGTTATAAATATCGAAACAGAGACTTCTATATATACTGTATGTGATTTTGTTTTACCTATTTCACAAGACAATTTCACATAACACCTTGTCTACAAAATATAAAAAGGAAGAGCCTCTGGAGAGTTTTCACTCTGAAAAAAGAATGCATATCAATGCAGTATGCTGTTGACATTTTTTTTTTGGAAACAGCTTATCACTAACTCACAGGACGAATCAGGCTGAACCCTCAATGAGAACCAAACTTCGACAATAAATGTATCATTTACACAGTAACAGCGTCCAATCAGCATTGTCTTCCTACTGCATCATCTTTGACTAATACACCAACCTTGACTGCTGCCCAACTAATTTGCCATATGACCTGTTGAGTAAATCTCAGACCTTCACGTGGAGTTGACACATCAAATAATGGCCTCCCTGTCTGCAAAGCACTGCTAAATAAATCATCTTTTATCCTCTTTCCACTTACCTGTGTGTTTGTGTGAGTCACCCGATAGCTCAAATTGAGGTTTAAGCTCAAACATTAGTCTGATCCATTAAGATGAATCACTAGGAAGGAAGGTAAAATACTCATATTTTAAACTGAGAAAAATAACCAGAAGTTTTGAACTAAAAATTGATTCAAATAAAAATTGGTCTGCTGCCAAATTAATTATTTACACAAAAATGCACCTGTTTAAATAGCTGAACTTTAACTGTGACAAAGGTGCAATTAAAACCTTTCCTGACACAAGAGGGCTGAAGTACACTTATTTTCACTGTAATACAGCTCCACATTATATATAGCTGCTGGTAAATTTTAAGGAACACTAGTTATCAAATAAAACAGAAATCCACTTACCTCATGTTCTCTCTGCTTGTGTGTGTGTGTGTGTGTGTGTGTGTTGTACTAAATGGATCTATTTATCCCATAGAGGATGTGGTTTCTCCACAGACCTCACCGCTGCTGCCTGTGGCATACTAAACTCTTCTTCAATCCAACCTTCTCTTCCTTTTTCCACCTTCTTCTCACACCCCCACCTTCCGCTCCATCACCTCCTCATCTCTATTTTTAATCAGTTCATCATCAGCTCACCTCTCTCTCCCCTCCAGCCCCCCTCTCCTCATCTTTTCATTTATTTGCTCATTTTGTGCTCCCTAGTCTCATTTGTTCTGTCTCTTCCTCCTCCATCAGCCATTTCCCTATGTTCAATTATTAACCTGAACAGTCTTTAGTCTTCCTTAAGCCTAACATGCAATATGACTTGTCAAATTATGATATATTATCAGATCTCATATATCAGGTCCAGTCATCCAGTAAAACTATGGCACGGAAAGCTCCAGTTGTATCCATGTATTACTGATAATTTGGATATAATTTTTGAAGTCAGGAGATCAACATCATCCAAATTGATCATGGATGGATTTAAAAAGCTAAGCTAACACTAATTAAGCCAACATTGTATTACTGTCAAAACTTTGACACTTGAAAAAGTTGATAAAGAAATAAAGGTGTGGGGGCAATTTAAGCGAGCTACAGTGTTTGCAGTAGGTGGTAATAACACAATGAAGCCATACACCACATACAGCATTACAGAAATAGAGTTAAGTGGGATGAGGTGACATTTCTATTTGAATCTCATTTCTTTAGTGTATCCTTTTTCTCCAATACAGCAGTAAGTGCTCATCCCATTCATTCAAATTCAAATTATACCCAAACCCCTTTATTTGTAGTCCGCTGGTGCACCACAACTAGTAAAAATCCTTTTAACTAATCCACATCAAATCTCTCACAATTGTAATTCTTTGCATGACGGTCCACGGGCAGTCATTCGTCTGTAAACACTTCTAATGGTGCTCCGGCATGCATAATTAAATTGTGATGGTAATTGTTGTATTGCTGGGTTTGGCAACAGCTTACTATTCAACTGCTTAGGGTTATACTTACAAATGCTATAATGAGGTGGGACATGGTGTAGTGGTGTTTTATGTACAAGACAGACAGGATGTGACTGAGAACGAAAAAAATAGGAAATTACAGCATGTCAAGTTAAATACGCGCAGTATGTTTCAGTGTGCAAAACAATAACAAATAAACAAATATGATACTTCTAAGATGGATGAGATATGATTGGAAGGCAAGTATAATTCCCATTACTGACTGTCTCAGTAATAAACATTTGTAAATAAAAAAACTACTTGTTAATTAGCAAGATTTATGTGATCAAGGTACAAAAATACAGAAAGTATAAAAGAAGATGTACTCCACTGAAAAAGTGTGTTTTAAACAATGTAGAATTTGATCGTGTTGATAACTTAAATGTAAATATCTAAAAGTCTAGTCCAGATTTGTTTGACAACTTGTCAGAGGTGAATGTTATGGTAAAATGTGCCATTACCTATGACTTGTGGAAGAGAAACAGCTGTAAATCATATCTAAATTATAAATATATATATTAATTTAAATTGAATAGAATATACAAAATATATATAATATATATATAATAGAAAATAGAAAGTAAGTTATTTCCCCCTTAAAGTGACTGACCTAAACTATCACTGGTGCAGCTAGTTTGCTTAAGAATTCAGACATTTAGTTAAATGGAGATCACTTGAATACAGTGATGATGTTTCCAGTAACTGTAGTATAAACACAGTTTTATAAGTACTAATTATCAGTATCTGACAAAAATAGAATGTGATGACAAAACGCCACCCCAAGCAACTCTGCAAAATATACAATATTGAAAAGTATAAGTCAGGGGATGGATAGAAGAACTTTTCCAAGTGACTACAGTCAAATCTTTTATTGTGAAATGAAAGGAAATGGCACGTGAAAATCTGCTTGAAGACAGTCCTGAAAAACACGTTTGTGCAAGATGACAACTAGTGAGGGAGGCCACAAAGACAAGTAAAATTAAGTTCTAAGCTTTAGTGTCTGAGATGGGAGAGACTGTGCATACAACAGTTGCCTGGGTTCTTCTGCATTCTTTTAATAAGCATTTTAAGCTGGTGAATAAACAACCAATTCTGCTTTTCTGGTGGGCATAATCTCAGATCAGTTGCTCCTTACTTCACGTCTCCATCTTCTGTTCACAGAAACTCCTTTAGACAGAACATTATTTATCTGATGCCATGATTGCAATAATAACCAACATCAACTTAAAAAAATCATTGACAAATTTGGAGACTAATCAAAATAAAGGTCAGGTTATGTGCTTAACGTCAAAAAGTTTCTAAAATACTGAAAAATATGGGAACATGGTACATTTACTAAAGCAGTGAATATTGTTTCTTCTGCTAAAAACACTGCTCTAAATGGTTCTGTTTATGTTTGGAGTCTCAAATACAAGTTGAATGAACAATAGATGCTATATAGAGTTGAAAAGCACGCTCTAAAGCACTACAGGTTGCAGTAGTGAATCATATGAAATCTATCAATATGTTTCATGAAGCATGAAACAAACAATCTGTTTGTTGTCACACCCTGATGCTGTCTGATCTGATCTAATTTCTGGCATAACCACCGCACAGGCTTAGGCTTATCCTGATTCACATTATGAACTTATAGATTGATAAATTATTGACAAATCCTGTGTGTCTGGATTACATAACTTGAATGCTGCAGTTTTCACAAACTGCAGCATACAAGTCCTCAGTTCTGGTCCTCAGTTGTTACAGTGGGAGCGGCTGCATAATACAGCAGCAAACCTCTGCACAGCTAATGAATAAATGCACAAAGCACTGTGAATGAACGGTTGTTTCAAGGCACAGCGATTCCATAGTTGAAAACAATGAGATCCACCTACTTACACGCATTAAATGCTAACCTCGCAGAGTGGTGAGTATGACAAAACGTCAGCCCACTTGTGTGTTCATCATCACTCTAAACGACAGTAACTGCAGGAGAGCACAGAGGGTTCAGCAACATGAAGTGATGTGAGTGATCTGAACACAACTTTTTAAATTGTTGCTTCTCACCCGTTTGTGCTCCGGGAAAGTCTCTGCTTTTTAAAAGGATGCTAATCAAAGCTGGTTGAGGTCAGTGCACAAACATGTGTGCATGTTTTTCTGTACATTCCATGGAGCATAGGCGTACAATCGGTGGACGGTTTAACTTTTTCACAGTTTTCATGGGAGAACGCATTGCAGGAGTTGTAGCTCGCTGCACCAGCTGAGTGTATATTTAAGTTTTATGCATATTATTAGTCATGTCTTACAAAACATAACAAAACTTTGATGTGACAGGTTTTCAGTGTCTATTTCCACAGCAAAGCACTAAACAGACCTGACATTAAGGGTTCATCAGAACAGTAGCAGCTCTGTGAGGATGTACATAGTCACAGAAATAACATGACAAAACAACTCGCAATGACCATACTAACATACAGTATTAACGGTAAACTATATTATACTATACTATAATGTTTATATAGTTCGTCACCTCAGTTTAGTGGGTTAGCATGCCAAAACTGGAGATGTCATTTGCAGTTCACATTTGGTCATTAAGGAAAAAAGCCGATATGATGGCACTGGAAAAGTCACACTGAAAAAAAAATTTCACCTTCATAGTTAGACAGTATAAGAAAAGTCAGAACATCAAAATCATTGAGTGAGATTCAACCTCTGGGAACCATGAATGTCTGATGCGCAGATGTAGAAAATCAAAATAAATCAGATAACATGTATACATGCATGTAGACATCGGAGTATTGGGGAGAAATCCAGGTGTTTTTATCTGACTTCTCATAATCAGATAACTGCCTTTATCTTTATCTCAGCCTATCCGATTATGCTGTTTACATGATTTCTTAATAATCTGATAACTCCAGAAATCAGAAAATGATTGGATTTTTAGTGTGCATGTAAACGGGCCCAATGACACGTAGAGAGCAATCCCTTGTTAAAAAGAATTATTAATATATTTGTATTTCCAATCTATGAGCTGGGAGGATGATCTAAGTGTTGTAACGTGCCGAATAAAACACAAATATTTACCTAAAAGGAAGTGATTATGACAATATGTACAAACACAGCATGCTGACATTTCATGGTTTAATGCACCTGACCAATAAGTTATCTTTTTGTGTGCTGTTAATAATTCAGCTAACATACAAATCCACTGCAACTCAGCTTATCAAAGGAGTGTTGTCACAGATTTGAGGAATCCTCCATCAGACTGACGATAGATGTTTACATGGTTTTATTTTTCTGACAGATGTATTTCTAATTACAGCAAGCACACGGCATTGTTCAAAAAAGAAAATAATGAGTTATAGGGTTAATGATAAACACACTGTTTAAACATTTAAGTGCTAAAGAGAAAATCAGTAGGTAAAACTTTCAGAGCTACATCGTTAATTGCCTCCAACACATATCTTCCAGAGGGTTTGTTGCCTGGTGCCAGTGATTACTCTCCTCCCTGATTAGTGGCCTAATTAATGAAGTCAACAACAACCAGCTCCAACATCAACTCAAAAACCTCTTCTACATCAACACCAACTTTGTAGACTAATCAAGGCAGCTAAAGGTCAACTAATTTAGTTTCATAATCAGAATGCAAGCTGCTGCAAGATTGAAAACTACAGTATGCGTAGCCAGAATGCGACAGAAGCGTAGTGTTTGTGACAACACATTAGTGTAAACAAATTACAATGCAGTGCAGTTTTACCGCTCCTCTCTTCAACTAAAATTTAAAAACTAAGAAAAACAAGTGAACATTTGCCCCCCATCCCCTCACCGTCAACAAACAGCACATTGCCCCCATTTTGCTCACTCATTCATAAACATCAAACATTTTATTCTGTGGTGATCATTTATTTATAATTAACTCAAGATAATTATCTTGAGATTTGATTTTGAATTGTTCTGTCACCACTGACAGATGAATTATACATCTATCAAAACTGAAGCATTGCACTGTTGGGTTTAGCAAAATGTTGCATGGGAATCATTGACAGCACTACTCCTTGTAGTGAACAATATTTAGAACACCCAAAGAAAATAGCTGAGATTGTTGCTATTATTGTCTGCTCTCTTTCACTCTCCACTGTTCACTCACTCCAACCAGTCAAGGCAGATGGCCACCTGCTGGACATTTCTTCCGTTAAAGGGAGTATTATTGCCAGTACTTTCTCAGAAGGCATTGTTGTGTTTTCTCTCTGTATGATTATATACTCTTATCAAACTGTAAAGTGCCTTGAGATGATTCTTTAGTGATTTGATTCCCCCCAAGGAGAACAATATGTATGTCCATATTTTTATGATTATTAAATATAGGACATAAGAAGAGGCTAGACACAGGCAGGTAAGAGGGGGCATGGAGTCAAGGTGGCGGTAGAAGCAGTGGCTCAAGCAAGGCAGACAGTAGGAACGACAGGAACGAGGTGAACACAAGATGGCGGATCTGTCCTTGGGGACAAGATGGGGGCTTTCAGAGTTGGCAGGAACACGTTACAAGTCCTCAATCCAAAATCAAGAAATCAAGTCCAAAACACAGCGAGTCAGAGAGAGTAGGGAGAAATAATTTAAAAACAGATCAGAAGTCCATAACAGAAGACTTCTGTCTAAAAATAGAAGACAGGGGTCAGAGGCAGGTATCAGTTCCAAAACCAAAAGAGTAGAATTTGACTTCCAGAGCTGATGAGTAGGTTAGGGTAGTGATGGGACCTTGCCGTGTCGAGACATCGAAGAGTGTGTCGAGTAATCTAGTAAATTTTTCCGATGACGTACGTTATGACGTATGAAGCCTCACCAGTGGAGATGTTGATAATAACTGTCTCAACACAGTGATAGAGTCGATTGGATTTATTCAACATGTAAATAAACCCACTCACAATTTTAATCACACCCTCAATCTTGTTCTGACGTATGGAGTAGAAATTGATAATTTAATAGTGTCTTCCCAAAACCATCTATTGTCTGACCATTTCTTAATAACTTTTGAAATCACTATAATGGAGACTACATCCCTTAAGAAATTCCACTACAGTAGATGTCTAAATGAAAATGCTACCAAATTTAAAGAACTGATCCCATTATCTTTTAATCCATTGACATATGCACACACAGAGGAGGGCAGTGATTTTAACTTGACTCCTCCACAGGTTGATTATATTTTTGATAATGCTGCAGCTTCGCTG